>OX608083.1:55487466-55709966 GCA_951509765.1 Sphenella marginata
AAGATATTCTTTTGAGTTATGTAAATATTTTGTTGGCATTTTTATTAATCGTGGCTTTAAATTTATTAACGCTGCATTAAAAAAGGATAACAGTATTTATTTAATTTTTTTATATTACCGTTGAATAGCAATTAATTTTATTATATAACGCTCTGTTGAATATTTCAGCAATTTATAGAGTATATAGCTCAGATTATACAACAAATAGCTTTTGAATGAAACGAATAGGGAAAGTGAGTGATTATGAGAAGTTGCCTTATCACCAGCTTGCTGGGTTTAGCAGTTGCGGTATTTCATAGTGGACCTTATACATCAGGAAAATCGTCCTTAGTTACCAGGGTAGACAATGCTGTTGTCCATATAACCTACAACATTTTTTAAGTGAACTCAATACTCTAAGTTACCCCTCCATGAGCAGCGGCCGCCAACGCTCTTACAACTGAGCGCGCCAAAGATCTCAATAACGCTCTAAAGAGGATAAATGCTGCTGCTAAAAATGGCTTCCTTTGTGCTAACTTGAGTTGGTGTGCGCATTGAGCGCGTAATGAGTAAATTTATGGTCAATTGATAATTTAGTGTCATACAAACACATCAATTATGCGCCAAAGTAAGTACCCAGAATGTATGAGAGCAAGAGCAACATCCAGCAACAGTGCAGCGCACACCAGCGAGGCGGTCTCAATTGTGATTGAAGCTGCTACATTGGTGTCCGCTTTTTGTGCTCACGAGATGAATGCCTCAGCGCTGAAGATGAAGAATTGTTATGGCATTGAATGAGGCACAAATTGTACAAAATATTTCATTGCGTTGTATCTCCCCTCAGCTGAGACCCAACTGCACTTGCTATATAGCTTTGTTCAACTTTTTTTAGTTTTATAGCTGGCTTTTTTGCGCTTGTGCTGTTGTGCTGTTGCGTCTTGGTGTGCCAGCTGCTTGCCACAAAATGCGTTCGGAATGCACAGCGTTCGCCGCTCACTGCCAACACATGATATATGTTTATGTTGGCATCATTAGGTTCGCAGCCATTTTTTACTGCTTCTTATGCTGCGTTTATTTGGATTTTTATAGCACTTTCCTGCAATTTTTTTTTTTTTTATTGTAACCTTCATATAACCATTCACTATATTGACCGCGTAATAATTTATTTAATTTGTGCGCTGTTTTTTATTACCACACAATTGCTTTTTTCATTCACGCGTGCGCAATAGCTCTGCGCCTCTAATGTAGGATTCTTAGTATATCTATGAATTTATGCCGGCGCACCTACACTGCCATTCCCTTAACGCTGCTATGTGTGTGTGTGATCTCTGTTGCAACACTTGTACCGCATACCTCTTTAGATTCCGCCAAAGTATTTTGTCTGGACCATTAGTTAGCTTTGATGTATTGGCTCATCGTACACTAAGCACCACCAGCATCAACGGCAATGAGGCCGTTTTCTCTAAAAGCATCTTCAAGTGTACACCAACGTAATTGTAGTGGTGGTAGCCATTAAAACGATTTGACAATATTTATGGCTAAGCTAAGTGCACGAAGATATACTTTTGTAATTTCATTTAAGGTCAGCACACTAAATCTAAGCAAAGCCAAACATATAAAATAGCATAACCATAGATCTATATCGATGGCTTTTAGAAGCTGTTAATTCCAATAGAAACATTTTTAGTGCCACTGTAATATATTTTAAGTGGCACTGTAATCGATGATGATTGTTGATATCTCAGGTGAAATCTACTGAAAATAAAAAGAAAGACACTGGAATGCAAAAAAAAAAAAAAGAATAAAAAACTGATCAACTTTATAATATGGTGCTTGGGCTGCCTAAAGAAGTGTTTATGCTATTAAAATATTCATAGTTCGAAGTTCAGCAAATGCCCCCTGAAAGAAACTGGTTCTTCTACAGCAACAGTTGCGACTTTTGTTTGTATATATGACTGATTGAACGGTCGAAACGGTTAATAAAGGAAGTTATCGGGTCTGTGGCGATATTAAAATTAAGAAACCTCAGATGAGAGCTTTTTTGGAAATAATTACCAGCAACCTCCAATCAGTTCCTTTACTATCGACAATTCCATGAAATTTATAGCCCACATTTGCCTAGCTTAAGTAAACTCTCATTAAACCGTTTGCGGAACTTTTTTTTTTTATACACTATAAAAAAGCTCCTTTCTCCTTAGCTTATGTGTCCATAGAAACTGAGGTTAGGTTTGTTTTTTTTAATCTCCAAGAAACAGTAAATAAACCGTAGCGCAATTTGTGTTGCCATTTAAGAGAGCGCACCGTTATCGGCAATGCAAGTGAAGCTCATCGTAATAATCATCATCATTATAAGTAAGACTGTTGCTGACGCTGCAATTCAGCTATAATACCAAACAATACGCCATGAGAACGTTGACTTAGAGTCAAGTCTAAACTAATAAAGTCAAACATAAGTTAAGACGAGCTCAGTGAAAATTATGTGAACAAAAAATTTCAAAGAGAAAAAAAAGTAGCAAAAGGAAAAACGAAATAAAAGACGTTGTTGTTTACCTGGTATGAATGAGCAAAAAGTGTGTGGAAAGCGATGACGAGCTTGTTAAAAGGTTCGGTAGGAAATTGTTGGATGTGTTTACTCAAACAAAGAGTGTTTGTTTAGAAAAGCGTAAAGGTTTCCTAGAATAGCCCTCTTGTAACCATAGCAGATCAATGAGGTCGGATTTTGATGGGCTTCATAGTGCTCTTTGATGGCTTTTAATAGAATAGAATAGAATGACAGGAAATTTCTTAATAAAAAAACTTCGAAAGGCAAAGGCCAGACCTAATCAAATCCCACAAAAATAATTTAAAATATCGGCTAAAATATATTGGGAATCTCATACTTCCTCACTACCTTACTTCAATCATCTTACTCCTCAAACTCGCACAACTATACAAATACACAAAACCTTTGAAATATACGTCAACTAATTCCTACAGGGAATTTACCTCCACACACACACACAATCACACTTCCAGCTTCGCACAAAAACATAATCACAATTTAACTCACTAATTGAACGCTTTGCTTGACACATCAAATAAATCACACAAAATTTCTGCAAGCAAGAAAATAATAAAAACAACAACAAGCACACAGTCAACAAGGCACAAAAAAGCGTTTCGAACTGCTCCTAAATAAAATGAGAGACAACAGCAGTGCAAATGGTAGCGTTGCTGCTGCAGTTAATGACGTTAATAATGATGTTTTTTTGTTGCGAGTGCTGCGCGTAAATGTTGCAACCGTCTACTGCAGACTCCATCCAACACACCAAACGAGCGCGCAAAATTGTATGCGCGCTTGCTCAACATTTTGTGTTGTATTTGCAATGTGCAAGGTGCATCCAGCATTTTACTACAGCAGCCATTGCATTGTCGTGGTCAATGGCCATGTTTATGCGGCTCGGCTTAAAATATGCCATAAAATATAGGTAGCAATAGCTGTTGCAAATATAAATCCAAACAACAAAAAGGAGAATTTATAAAAAGTACCTACTCTCAAATATGCTACGTAAATATTCCAGTGTAACAGCGTTCTACAGAAACGAGAAATCAAGAAAAAGAGCTCCCACAGTCACTCCGCTGCCAAATAATTGTAGGTTGCGCTAGAATAACAACGCTGCTTTTTGTGATTGTGCTAGGAAGGGCTGTATTCTTTTGTTGTTGAGTTGGAAAATCAAGACCAGTTACTTTTTATTTTATTTTATTTTATTTAATTTAATTTAATTTTATTTTATTTCATTTTAGTTTATTTTATTTTATTTTACTTTATTTTATTTTATTTTATTTTATTTTATTTTATTTTATTTTATTTTATTTTATTTTATTATGTTTTATTTAATTTTATTTATTTTATTTTACTTTATTTTATTTTATCTTATTCTATTTTATTTTGTTTTATTTTATTCTATTTTATTTTATTTTATTTTATTCTATTTTATTTTATTTTATTTTATTTTATTTTATTCTATTATATTTTATTTTATTTTATTTTATTTTATTTTATTTTATTTTATTTTATTTTATTTTATTTTATTTTATTTTTTTTAATTTTATTTTATTTTATTTTATTTTATTTTATTTTATTTTATTTTATTTTATTTTATTTTATTTTATTTTATTTTATTTTATTTTATTTTATTTTATTTTATTTTATTTTATTTTATTTTATTTTATTTAATTTTGCTTTATTTTATTTTATTTTATTTTATTTTATTTTATTTTATTTTATTTTATTTTATTTTATTTTATTTTATTTTATTTTATTTTATTTTATTTTATTTTATTTTATTTTATTTTATTTTATTTTATTTTATTTTATTTTATTTTATTTTATTTTATTTTATTTTACTTTATTTTATTTTATTTTACTTTATTTTATTTTGGCACTTTTTTAGTAGGCAATTTGGACATTCCATTACTTTTTGAATTTTGAAAATCCGATGAAAACTGTGGACGTGGTGCCAATTTTCCCATCAAAATTTTCAATTGGCCATAACTTCTAAACGGAGCGTCGCAGCATAGCCAAAGTTGGCACTTTTATAGTAGGCAATTTGCACATTCCATTCTTTTTGAATTTTGTGCTTACATATTTAGCTAACTTTACGTACAAAATATATGTAAAGCGATAACTTGCAAGTATGTATGTACATTTAGCTTTATTAGGGTGGGCCCGAAAAAAAGTGTACTTTTTTGTCATTAGGAGAAGACGCCAAGATTATACTAATAATTTTTATGAAATTTTTTTCTAAAAATAATTTTTTTATTTTTAATATTATTTTTAGACAAACAAAATTTTGCTATTGCAAATATTATTTATTTAATAAAAAAACAAATTTTCTAAACATTTTGAGTTAAATTCTTTTTTAAATATTTAATAACTGCAACAATGCTAAACTAATCAGAAATATTTGAACCACTCTAATAATTAGATACTAGCTATGTATGTACATATGTACGTACACCAGCATTGCATGTAAAAAAATTGTAACAGACTAAGATATCAAAGAAAATTTCATAGGGAATGCATAGTTTGAGTAACAGCACAAAACCGGAAATTTTTTTTTTAGAATTTTTGTCCGTTTATCTATAGTGTCTCACACTGAAATTGAGTCCGTTTGTGCTTCTAATAAATTTCATAAACTTCTTCAGCTAAACATGCGCTTGTTAAATTCATAAAAAAAATATAGAAAGTTTCTACATAGAAATGTTTTGCCTTAGTGCCTTTAAGCTGAGGCTGAATTTCAAAACTTCTAGAAATTTCAGAGAACGGCAGGAGTATTTTAAATTTGGAGGCGTGAATTTCATATTAATTTCTGAACATGCAGATTGTAGCGCATTGAATTTCATTCACAAAGTTCAAGTTTCAGGTCTCTAAAAATTTTTGTAGATTTTTGGCATTTTCTTTTTTTTCTTTCACAAAAATTTAACAATCTCACGACAAGCGTACACATAGTTATTCAATTTTGTAAGAATGTGTTAATTAGCTCTTGAAAGTCTTGTGTTAATTAATTTGATAATAAATTGCGACACCAAAACGCCAAAACATATAATTATGTTTTTGAATGCATCAATATTGACAACGAAAACAACACAACAACAATAAAATCAAAAAGTCAATCGTTTGATATCCAACTCAGTTGTTAATACTCAATTTTTAGTTTTGGCACAATTTTTTTTTCATTATTATCAAAATGCCCAACTCTTTTGCTCGGCGACAAGCTAAAAAAATTGTGTTTTTTTTTTTTTATTAACTCAATTTTGCATAATTCTCAACACCTAATTAAACATTTTTTGCATTTTTCGCTCCAATTCCGTTATATCGTCAATGCCACTGTAAAATACAGTAAAAACAGGCTGTTTGCACTGTCTATATAAACAATCTATGTATATTTACTTAAACGAAAACCAATGTTTTCTTTGTCTACTTATTTGTAGTTAATGTAAACAAAGGAATATCTGTTTTACTAAACAAACATTTGACTACTTTCAGTCAGTATATATAAAGGTGTCTTATGGCACCACTTCACTTAGTCAGTTCAATATGAATACCTTCAACATTTTCGCTGGATTAATCGTTATCCTTGGCTTATTCGGAGCAAGCAATGCTGCTTGCGACGCGGGCTTTTGTACAAATTATTGCTATATTACTGGCCGCCCTGGAGGCGTTTGTAATGACAGAGGTTCATGCCATTGCAATGGTTAGAGGAATTCACACCAACTTCGTTTGCTAATTTGAAAGTAAATAAATAGTTGCTTTTGCAATGAAAAACTTATGTAAGGAATAAAATATAATACATAATTGTAAATGAGTAGTTTGCTTTTGTTTCAATTACCTATGTATATACCTACATATTTCTTCAGCTGTAGGAATAAGTTGAACGAAACTTTTTTCCTCGCCTCAAATAACGATTTTGTAGCTCGATGTGGGACGATTTAGTGCAAAAAGGCGTATGTAAATGCGTTTGTTTGGTTGTTGTGTTTTCCGACAGGGTGGATTCATATTGGTCTTAAGACCTTTGACGGGAGGGTAATAAACGAACAAACTAACACCATTTCTGACGCAATATTTGAACCCCTGAAACTAATATACAGCAAACCAGACAACACCGCAGGTACTATAAAAAAACGACCAACAATAAACAAACAGACACACAAAACGAATCAGAAGACAAAAATAACCGACTTCTACATTACTAACGAGCGTCGAAACTAACCTGACCTAACACACACAAACTAATTACCTGACCTAACATATACAACTAATGAACGATCGTCAGAAACAACCCTCATTGCAGGTACCCATTCGGGTACGGTCGTGGGACACGACCCATGTACACGCAGACTAACACTACCTGATACAGTGTCCAGACTATAAATACATGACAACGGATAGACAAAAATCAGAACGAAATAAAGCATTGAAGATGTCGCATCGACGAAACCGGTTTGCTACAAAACCAAAATTGACAAGGGACGACGGAAATTCGTTCCAATATGAATCGTATGTAAATGTTTGAATAAGCGCTACAGTACAATTGTGAACCAGTCTCCGAAAAGAGGCAGCTTTGAGCTATCCACTTGGTGACGCGTTCCGTACCGTATGGACGACGTTCAAATCTTTGCAAAAAAGAAATTCACTTCGACGATAATACTTCTAGAAACCGCAGAGAATAGCCCAAATAACTTTATATAAAAAAAAAAATTCAAAAAGTATTAGTAATATATAGTCTAACCTCCCTTGGGCGGACACGCAACGTTAGCAAATTTTTGGACGCCTAAATGTAGTGCGTACACAACCACCACGACGTTTTTTTTCGAACAATCGATTGTATGGGAAGCTATTTGATAATATTGGTTCCAATAAATGATTAACATATTACCAAATGGCGGCGATATGTGGACAGGCAAACAGGCATGACCCCAAATCGGTTCAGCTTTTCAGCATTCACTGACAAACAAGCTAACGTTCTGATAGCCTAATGGTTAGCAGAACGTGGGACCAATTTAACTGTTGAAGAAGCATACCAACTTTCGAAGTGCCTTTGTATGAAAAGCTATGACAATTTTTATTTAAGTTATCATATCTTGACTAAAATATTAAGTTTAAGTAATAAAATAAAAATAAAAAAATTAAACAATAATAGTTTTAGTAAACAAAAAAATTTTATAAAAATTATATTCCTTGGCGTTAAGACAAACAATTTAACACGAAATTAGTTTGCTAAATATATTTTCAGATCGTTTTCCGACATGGCGAAAAATGATTTGAAGAAAAATCGATTATTTTCCTTAAAAACCAAATTTTTACAAATCGATTTACTACTTAACAAAAAAAAAAATCGATTATTTAGTAACCGATCTTTCCAATTGGAGGCCTCATTCCTTGCGTTTTTCTGCAAGCAGCTTAACTGTGAAGTTTAAAAGCTAGCAAATTACATAATTAATCTCAAAAAGAAAAAACAAAAAAAAAAAAGAAAAGAAATGGAAAGGAAACACCTAAAAGAAGTATACAACTTTTCAAAAAATTCAAAAACACAAAAAAATTAGTTTTGTGGTGTGAAAGAATGTGTGAGGTAAGCTACTACGTAATAACTAACATTGGTGTGAAAAATGTGGCAACGTCCATAACTTCTAAACGGAGCGTCGCAGCATAGCCAAAGTTGGCAGTTTTGCAGTAGGCAATTTGCACTTTTGCTCAAAAGGTATTTATTAAATCATTTGGCTCAGGTTCTGATGACCGTGTTGGGCAAATGTTAAAAACATTTTGTTCTTTAGAGAACGGGAGGTGCGGGATACCTGTGACACCCTAAATGTATTTGTTGGTGGCGAGCACTGTTGGCTCTGAGGCATGGCGCGAGATTGGTTCCTCATTTTCGTTATGAAAAACCACCCTTTGGCTTTCCAAAACATAAACTATATCTTCGAAATATTTTATAAGCTGAATGCGAATTACAATAGCTTGCAATGCAAATAAAATAAACGAATTAAATAACCGTAGCTTATGTATGTATGTCGCTTAAACATCCTCGCCCCCCTAGACGGCTTAGTCATCTAGTGAAATGCATAAGTCGCCGGTTCGTATCCGGCTCGAAGGACCATGTCTAAGCTTTAGAGAAGGCGAGTTGTTTTTTAAGTTATTATTATTTTTTATTTTATTTTATTATTTGGCTCAGTTGCTATGTGACCGTTTTGCTCAAATTGTATTTATTCATTTGGCTCAGGTTCTGACGACCATGTTTGCCTAAATGTTCAAAATTGTTCTTTGGAGAACGAGAGGGTATGCATGTATTATTGGTGGCGAGCACTGTTGGCTCTGAGGCATGGCGCGAGATTGGCTTCCTCATTTTCGTTAGGAAAAACCACCCTTTGGCTTTCCAAAACATAAACTATATCTTCGAAATATTTTATAAGCTGATTGCGAATTACAATATTTAGCATGCAATGCAAATAAAATAAACGAATTAAATAACCGTAGCTTATGTATGTATGTCGCTTAAACAAAAGTTAACCCTTCTATGTTGCAGTAAATTTAATTATGAAAATTACTCAATCAGAAATTTTATGAAATTTCCATACCCTGAAATTTCAAGATATCTCGAAAACTGTTCTACTTTTCATCAGAAAATTCTGCATGGAAATTATATATCAAATGTCTATTTATTTTATACCATTCGATAGGTATTTTGATTCCCTTTAATTTGATATATATTGTATGAAAAGTAAGGGATGTATGAAAAGTAAGGGACGTAAAAGGGGGTTTGACCCCCCCAGAGGGGTGTTATACAAATTTTCTTCAAGTGAAGAGCTTTGAGTGAAGATGTCCCACCTCTCCCATTGTTCTTTTGTTTGAAAATTCCATTTCCTACCCTATCCTATA
Organism: Sphenella marginata; assembly: GCA_951509765.1. NCBI lineage: Eukaryota > Metazoa > Arthropoda > Insecta > Diptera > Tephritidae > Sphenella > Sphenella marginata. The sequence goes on from OX608083.1 coordinate 55,496,861, forward strand.
AAAGTTACACATTCATTCTAATTATAGTATATGCGTACTAATCAACATTTTCTTCTCTTTTCCAGGTAAGCTTAAACAGTAATACTTAATTCCACAAAACAAGTTTCGAACATGTAAGTTTTAATGTTCAAATGTTTATAAATGATGCTCTTTATTATATTAAAGCTCATCAGCTCTTGGTTACTGTAATCGTTCTGCAAAAAAACAAATTTTTAAACAAGAAGTCCTTTTAAAATGAGTATCGCTTATAGTTGAAACAACTAGCATACTAGGAAATGAGGAGTTAGCAGGTCGTGACAGTTCTTAGTTCGCCATTTCTTCCTAACATAAAAAAAACTAAGAAGCGTTTCCCAAGATATAAAAGAGTGCTATTTTTCGTAGGTAGCTTATAAAGTTAGATATACATACTTACTCTAGTTACCCATGCATTTATATAGTAGTTTTGAGATCGTGTTAAGCTGCAAATAAACATCCATAGCTATAACCATACAATCTAATGAGAAGCAAACGAAAGGTTCTTCGAAGAAAAAGATTGAAAGAATTAAAATCCAGCGGCTACAAGGAAGAAGAAGAGAGTTCAGTGTAATTTAATGAAAACTTCTGGTAACCGTAGACACGATGCTTACTTGCGCACCTTGCGCAAAACATACAGTATTTTTTTTTTTTTCAAATATGTATATAATATGTTTCGAAATTTAGGAGTAATAAAACAATTGTATTCATCTAAAACAGAAGGTTTTATTAATATTTACACAACTAACATGTGATCAACTAACCTAAAACAAAAGAATCAACAATTAAGGTTTTTTACTTCCAGCATTAAGTCTTTCGATCGGCAAAGTATTCACAACTTCAATTCATTAATAAATTATCTTCAATAGTGTAATCATTTCAATGTACAATAAAAATAGAATATTTTATTATAATTTACACAGTTCACATGTGCTCAGCGTACTTTGATATCCCCGGTAATTTTATTCCTCTTGTTGACTTCTTCTAGCACTTTCCTTTTCCATTCTCTTCCCACTCTTTCGTATCGTCGTATTGCTTTACATAAGGTGCGTTCGCATATCCAACTTAAATGGACAGAGTAATATACAAAGCTTACATGTATCCTATATTTTTCTTGTCAGATCTGGGTGATGATATCGTAAGATAAGGTAAATAGGAGAAAGCTCTTTATAACACTACTGTTCTCATTAAACAATTGAAAGTGTAAATTTAGACTTAACATCGGCCTTCTTCATTCTTGAAATAATTAAGAGGAGTGGTCAAACATATTGAAGGTTTCTTTAAGATATAGAGTTCAAAATATACAAATGGCTGTTGGCACTTTTTTAGTAGGGAATTTGGACTTTCCATTACTTTTTGAATTTTGAAAATCCGATGAAAACTGTGGATGTGGTGCCATCAAAACTTTAAAACGTCCATAACTTCTAAACGGAGCTTCGCAGCATAGCCAAAGTTGGCAGTTTTGTAGTAGGGAATTTGGACTTTCCATTACTTTTTCAATTTTGAAAATCCGATGTGGTGCTATTTTAACAAAAGAATGCGGCTTGCTTATGCGACTTGTATAATTCCAACTTCTTCTTCTCATTTTTGCATTTTTTTGCCTTCCCCGCTTTTCTTATAACAACGAAAATTTGTTGCTGTTTTTGTGTTGTTCATTTATTTGTTTGACGATTTGGTGCATGTGTAGCACACTTTGTCAGCAACATCATCAAATGTTGCCCTTGAAATGTTGCCACTGCCATTTGCCATCTTCAACAATACCAACAGCAGAATCAGCAGCAACAGTGACAAGCGGGATGTTGCATGCAACACATGCCACAAAAAAGTGTAAACAGCAAATGGACGCATGCAATTTATCACTGATTAAGCATAGCAATGAATATCAGCGTATCTATGTGTGTGTGCGTTTTTTTCGCCAGTGATGCCAAACATGGTGACAATTTGTCCATTTGCAGCCAAAGCTTTCTTGACGCATTGCTTCAACTAAAAAGTAGTTGATGTTGTTGTTGGCTGCTTCTGGTGTTGCTAACAGTGGTGTTTATGTTTTGTATACACATACATATGTACATACATACAAACATATTCACAAGGATGCCTATAAATATAGTTGCTGATGCAGTGTTTATGCTGCTTTTTTGATGACTCGTCTATTTACTTAAAATGAAATATTACGAAAAATGAGTTTTGCCCCCCTCCCCTTCACAACTCACTGCCACATGATTATGATTATTTTGTAGCTATTTAGTTTTTTTGTTGCTGCAGTTGGATGTTTTCTTGCTGCCTTCCTTGCACATTGGGTGTTTATTGGTTTTTTGCCAAGTAAAGAGTAATGAGTGCTGCCATCCCTTATTTGGTGCGCAGGGAAAACTAATTTCGTCTAGACTTGCAGTGCATTTGTCAGAGGTGATCTATTGAAATGAACTACCATTTATGTGGATGAAATTAATGACATAGAAAAAGGAGTAGCTAAGAAATCAAATGAGGACCTGAAGGCAGTTAGAGCAACAAAATGAGTAACAAATGAGAAAGTAAAGAAGGCTCAACGGCAATTTTAAATATTTGTGTGAGGTTGAATAACTTTAATTAAAAAATCAGGGGAAGTTTTTCCGATTGCTTTGTGGAGTTGGAAGTTGTTACGCTGACATCGGAAAACCCAGGGATCGCAGAATTGGGTTTAGCTTTGTCGGAATTCTATGTTTCCTATTTGAATGAAATTTGGTGGTGAGTTTTCTTTCATCAAAAAACGAAATTCTGAAAAAGAAAAAAAATTTACTAAAACTGTTGCTGATAAAAAAAAGAGTTAACATAAAAGTAAAAAAATTATTATATTTTGAAAAAAAAAAAAATTTATTTCATATCTAATTTTAAATTTTTCGATTTTAAAAAAAGAAAATTTTTGAATCAAAAAAAAAAAATGTCACCTTTTTTGTTTAAATTCTCTTTTTAATTTTACTGAAACTGATAAAAAAAAAAACAGAGAGAGTTTGTATAGAAGTACAAAAAAAAAAATAGTATTTGAGAAAAAAAAGATTTAGAATTTTAAAATTTTCGAATTCAAAAAAAAGATATTTTTGACTCAAAAAAAAAACTTTCACTTTTTTGGTTTAAATTCTTTTTTTAATTTTACTGAAACTGAAAAAAAAATAGAGAGTTTCTATAGAAGTACAAAAAAATAGTATTTAAAAAAAATCTAATTTTAAAATTGTCGAATTCAAAAAAATTTAAATTTTGACTCGAATTTTTTTCTATTATACGTCTGGCATATCTTAAGGCATCCTGAAAATTTCAAAAGGGACCTTGTGTTTTTGATTGATATTTTTTTTTTTTTTTTTTTTTTCAAAATATGATTTCGAAAAAATTTGTTTTTTAGTAAAACACAAAATTTCGCAATTTTATTTATTGCAATTTTATAAAAGCGGAAATAAAAAAAATTAAATTTAAAATTTCCGAAATATTGAAAAATTAACTATTCATGTAAGAAAAAATGACAAGAAAAAAAATAAAAAAGGTGAAATTTTAAATTTCGAAAAGATTTAGAAAAAAAAAACAGTAAAATTTCGGGAAAATAATTTAATGAAAATATTATAATTTTAATTTTTGTTTTTGTGTTTTTATTTACATATATTTTTTTTTAAAAATTGAATTAATTTTTCAAAGTTTTTAATTGAAAAGAAATAGGAATGGACCTTCGGTTCGCCTAAAAAAATGTTAACACGTTGCAAATAAATTCTTTCACACATAAATTCAAACCTCTGGCGTAGAAATATTGAAAAAATGGTAGACACAGCAGTTTAGCACTGCCAAGCTAAGAAGAAGCAGAATGTGAGCAAGCGAGTGTGCAACAGATGTTGCCTCCCTTGGCTGTATGATTGCCGCTAGCGGGCTTTAAATGCAACCAATGTGCGACCAATGTGACCAACGTGGGCAAATGGCATTCCAATAATATTTCAACAAAAAGGTGTCTCAGCGACAAGGATGCAATGCAATACGAATGCCAGGTGTACGAGCTGATGAGGCAGTTATGTCGCCTGAAATTAACCTTAAATGCCATTTTGTTGCTGTTAAAATACGTTTAAAGCGAGCATACCATTTAAAGAAATGCAAAAACGGTAAGTGGCACAGCAGCAAAATAAATAAAAAGAAGGAATACAAAAAATTAAAAAAAAACTAAAATGCATACAAAAACAATAGAAGTGTTGCACGAAAGGACGAAGAGCAAGCGGCGGAATTGCAGTGAAGGAGTTTAGTGAGTTAGCTGGGCAGATATGGCACAAAATCGAATTGCAAAATAATTGAATTGGAAAAGTGGCCACAAATGCTGACAACCAAACAGCAACCGTAAAGTGAAAGAAAGAGGAAGATGGCACAGAAAAAAAAAAACAAAAAACTCACAAAGCGATACGTATTTAGACGCTTGAAATAAAAACGAAATGCAATAAGAAAAGAATTGTTGCTTTCGATTTGCAACAACTTGTGGCAGCGCATTCGTATGGGTCCGTGCTCGGTCGCAGGCGTGTACAAGAGATTTAGCAAACGGAGCCACATGACTGGCGCGAATAAAATTTTCCAAGAGAGTTTTTGTCCAGCTAACAATTCGAGCTTGCAGCGTAGCAAGCCTGCTGCAGCAGTTAGCACAACCAATAGACGAGTGACTAATAAAATATTGCATTGTAGCAAAAGACAAAAGCAAATGCGACAACGAAAGCGACCTCTGGCGCAGCAGCAGCACAAATGGTCAGCAACAGCGTCTTGTTAAAGCGAAAAAAGCGCAGCTGACTCCGAAGTCTTGACGCATTTATTTAAAATTCTTCTTCCAACTCATTGCTTGCATTTGCGCACTTCCTTTTGCTTGTACTCTTTCTTTTGGCCATTACCATTTGCCAATGTTGACTTTGTGGCCTGCGCTCCAATGCGCGCGTTTCAACTTTCAACAACGTCTTGTGGCTTTTATGGTGTTGACATTGTCTTAAAGCGCGACATATCTAATTTGGCATTTAAATGTTCATACCCAATTACGTTTTTTACTTTACGAGTTTGTTCAAACGCAGGCAGCATGTGCGACAACATGTGTGTGCGCGCGTATGTGTGTGTGTGTGTGTGCATGTAGCAAGTTTGTGGACCCACATTGCAATTGAGAATGTGTGTTTTGTTTGTGGCTGCTGCGTATGCAAGTAGCTGCTATTTAAGTGCTATTTTGTCATTCTTTATTTCTGGGATTATTCTCACTATGCATTGTCATGGTCAATTGGATATTTGTTTTGTTGCTAACTGCTTGTTTGTTGTTGTTATTGTTGTTGTTGCAAGTTTGGTATTTGTTTAGCAATTTCTTTATTGCTCATTTAACTTTGCATTCTCGTTATGTGGCACATATGGAAATTAAAAAGTAGTTTGAATGCAGAAGGAATTGAGTGTTGGTAAAAGAAAGCTGATTTGACTTTCTGGGCCTATAGGCATCTTGAATAATACCTCTTCAAAAGTGTTGACATTCGTTTAAAGAGCATCTAACCTTGACTTACCCTGTGAGATGCACTTTTTATCAGTCATAGCAACGATATCTAGGAGAGAAAACTGAATAGCATAGTATTGCCTTCATGTCAGCCGGCCGAGTTGTCTACATTTCGATAGTTCTATGGCTTCCAAGAAGTTGCTGCTTTGAATGGATATTGTTCCAAATAACAGTTTCCCGGAGAACCAAGTAAAAGTTGGATATCTAATCACGAAGCTACTGTATAAGTACCAATGGACAGCTTCAGAGATTCGTCCGTGAAGGTGAAGGTGGAAGTGCTTGAGTCTCTTTTTTGAGTCTCCAGCACTTTTTCGAAAAAAACAAAACCCTGAACTAAAAAGGACACTGAAGATGGCTGAGCGCCCAAACTGGAGATGAATCCATTTTAAACTCAAGCCTCCGTGCTCTATCCACCTAAAAATGTATTCTCTTTTATTTTCACCAAACCCAGAGCCTTCTGGTCAGTAAATTTTAAGCCGCGCAAGTCTCGACTACCCACGTGGACTTCCCTCATTGCCTACACATGCTAAATGTTTCAACTTGACTAAAGCATTTCGCCTTCACCAAAGCCAAACTATTTATTGTACACTTAAGCTTCACTTGAGTAATACAAAGTGAAGTAGTTAATTAACTTTCAGCCTACCTCAATGACGAAGAAAAAGTTAAAAAAAAAAAACAACAACAAAATAAATCCGATCAAAAGAAGCAATATAAGAGTGGACAACAGCAGAATATTGCGCAATTCAATGCCAATTTGTTTGCATTTATTTAAATTTATTGCATTTTAAATTGCAATACCGCGGTTGGCAACCACCATGGGGCACATACGCCCCACATGTAGATGCAACATATAAACTTTGTTACTCATACAAACATACGCTGCGGCTGCTGTTGTTGTTGAGCCGTAGGCGGAGTGAAGTGGGAGCGGATTGAAAAAATAAAGGGTTTTCATTAAGCAGTTAATTTGATTCCTTGCGCTTTTCTGAATATTAAAACGACATGCAGTGCAACAACAACAACAACCACTATTGCAACAACGCCAATGAATGAATTAATAATTTGTAGGATGTATAAAATGTTTGAAGTAGAATGAAGCTAGTTGAGAGCATAACTGGTTGACAACTGGTGTCGAACTACACCAGAAAAGACACAATTTTTTGCTGAGGCAACTATGGAACTAGTTCATAAATACTTTGTTTGATTGTGGAGACTTTTTTTTTAAGTTTACTGTATGCGTATGAATTGCTAGTCAATAAAACAAAAAAACACAACGCAACAGTTATGTGGTACTCCGAGACGTATGCGGGTGTTGGGGCCATACTACCCAGACTGGCTGGCTTGTGGCGTCTACATTTCATTTCATTTGCGTTTTGAATGGTTGCTGTATCAGTTGGTAGAATTATGAAATGAAAATATAATTGGTAATTTATTGTACTCTAGATTGGCGGCATCGACATGAGCTGCCACCACAAACACAAAAACACAATCACACAAGCACGTCAGCGTACATGCGGTGAGCTAGCAACTGGACAGCGGTGATTTTTATGATTTCGATTTTGATTTCATTTCACTGTTTTTTAAAAATTTTTTTGTTTTTTGGTATAACAAAAAAAAAACACTTTTTTCATTTATAAGCTTTTATTGCTGTCAATTGATGTTGTTGGCGGTGGCGGTGGCAGTGACAGTTGGAGGCCGCTCAATACAATGCAAGGCAATTGCATAAAAGCAAATAAGTGCGCTTAAAAAGTGAATATGTAGGTGAGTTGCTTTTGTTGTATTATGAGTTTGCATGCGTAGTATGTGTCGGGTGTATTGTGCATTTCGAATTGTCTGCGCGTCTAGTGAACCTTTACAATTTCCAGCACCGCCAGTATGGCGGCCAAATAAATCACAACTTCTGCAGACAACACGCAATTGCCATCAAACTTGTATTTGATTTGTATATTAGGGTGTGTTTTTATTTTGTTCTTTTGAATAGGCAGAGCCTAGAATTTGTAAAAATAGACCACCAGTATTTTTGTTATTTTCAATGTAACTATGAAAATTAGAATAACATGCAAAAAAAATGTTTAGGTATAAATTAAAAAAAAAAATTATTAATTTGATATTATTTTAAAAAATGGCAAAACAAATATTGTAAATGTTTCAACCTTAAAAAAATAATAATTTTTGTTACTAATTTAAAAAAAGTATTTTTGAATGCAGTCAAATTTTCAGAAAAGAAAATACAAACAATGTTTTGATATTATTTTTCAAATGCAGACTTTAATAATAATTTTCAGAGTCTTTAGTTGTTAGTTTAGATCAATGATTGTTAAGCTAAATGTGAAACAGTTTAAGCATCAATGGATTAGTGTTATAGTGAAAACAGTTTAAAACCCAATGGATTGTATGCGTGGAACAGTTTAAGGCATACTGGAGTACTAAAGGGGCCTTCAAAAGTACATACATATATTATTTTAGGTTGGGTTGAAAGGGTTGAGTTTGCCTTAAAATGAAAACTTTGTGAGTTCCGTCACACATCTGTTAATTTACAAATCGATTGTGCCACATATTTTACAGAAAACTATTGGTTGTTAGCCATTTGATTATGAATTGAGTGCTATCGTACGAAGCTACCACGTTCTTCTATAGACTGAAAAGAAGGCAGCGTGAAGAGCAGTTTCTACGAAAGTTGTTTTTGGAAATTGCAACTTCAACTCATAATTAATTCAATTTGACAGTAATTACATGAAAGTGCAATATATTTAACATAAATTTTAATGCGCACATACGACAAGCGGTAGCGGAAAATACTTTGAATTGCGTTACGTATACGCCGTGTACAACCGAAATCATAGTGGAAGTAATCAAAGCGGTTTCCAATGCACTTAAGTTCACCAAAGTTGCATGGCAACACATTCCACACTATAAAGTGATATTTTAATGGTTGTATGTGCATATGTGGTGTGTGCGAAATCGCGTTAAAATTAATGTAATTTACGACAATAGCCATTAACTTAAATTAGCAAGCGCCTACTATCTACATGGAAGCTGAGTTGGTGTGTGAAATGGCGTGTGTAATAGTGTGTGCGGCTGGCCAAAGCATTTTGTTGATTTCAGAAATTCCAATGCGTTAAATTCCAACACGTCATTGCAATACACACACACACACATACATACACGCTTACAAATACCAGGAAATGCGTGCATGAAAGCATGCCATTTCACGCATTTGTTGTTCACGCTTTTTGTTGTTGGTGCGTATTGCGTAAAGCGTTGGCTTTGTGTGCGTGCAGTCACGTGCATTCGTATGCAAAAAGGCATTTATCTGTGGTTAAATAATTTGAGTGCGCATCGTTTGCCATTTTCACTTCCATGTCGCGCTTTAATTTCAATTCATGACAATGGTGAGTTGTCGAGCCGCAGTGGAATTTTGTTATTCTTCTTTTGATGTTGAGTTTTCTTAGTACTTTTGTTCAATAACTTTTGTTAGTATTATTATTTTTTTTAAGTATTGATTTCATTTGTTTGGATAACATTCTTATTTTCCACTACTTCAGCTTCCAGAATCAGCCGTTTAAGTGACATGCTCCAGTGGCTACAAAACTGTTTTAACACTGAGCAACAACTTCCTCCAGTGGCTGTGAAACTATTCTCAATCTATCTCATCTTCAGCACGAACTTCTACCAATTAACGCTTACACTCCACACCTACCCCTACGCTACTTGCCTCCTTCTGCAATTGAAAACTATTTTGAATTTAAAAACTTTAAAAAAATGCATTCCTCTTAGCAGTTTTATTACGCTTAACTCCCATTCCAACGGCATTGCGCTGCACATTTTTTTCATTTGAATAGTATGCGTTGTTTATTGTGGTTGGCAAACTATTAAATGCTGCAACAACAACAAATTATCATTTTATTGTGCATTGCCGAAAAAAGGCAAATTAAATTAAATGTTGGCTTTTGCTTAATTAATTGCGCTTTATGCAGCCACTCGAACGTATGGCAAAAATATAAAAACAATTTGAGCTATGAAACCAAGCTATTTATGTGGCATGGAAATGCAGCATGCTTCGAAGTGCGTCGCAGCCACATTGAAAGCATTTTTATTTATAGTTCTTTAAATTTGTTTTATTATTTTTATAAATTTATTGCATGCAATTAAAAGTGGATATAAATTGTTGGCAACTATTAAAAGATATTTTTATTTATATTCAGTTTTATTTTAATAATTCAAATTGATTGATAGTAATGTTTAATATTCAACACTTGGGGTATTTATATCACATGATACTCGTATCAGATGACATGACATCACAGCCAATAATAAAATTTCATGCTGAACAGTGCTTTGAACAGCACACGTAGTGAATTAAATCACATGATATATAATCACAAGATAAAATTGTCACACCTGATATCACATCACATCATATTGCATGACATCACACCTAAATTCACGTTAGTCACAAAAATTCCCGCGCTGCGGTGAGCTGACACAAACTGACTAAATTTCTTTACATTTAATAAAAAACCAACACACAAAATCACATCATTACTTTAAGAAATATCACATCACAACAAAATCGCTTACATCGCATAGGTAATTCCTTGCAGCTATGCTACTCCTCTTGGTTGAAAGACCTCAAAAGTGTATTTCTCTAACACCAAAAGAAAAGAATCTGATATACAAATACTCGCTCACACTCCACATCACCAAATTTGCATAACTAGAGTCTACCAATTACAGCTTTTTCCTTAACACTTCCCAACTTTTTGTTTTATACCCAATTTGAATGTAATTAAATCTCCGCCAATTAAATATGTTTCTATGCAAAAAGGATTTCTTATAGACGAAAAAATAGTATAAACACATAGGCAAGCGAAAATGCTAGTAAAAAACGAGTGCAAATAGTACAAAGAAAAAAAATTTACATAGGCGTAATACAAAAAAAAAAAAAAAACATGGCAGACATCATTAAACCTACTTCTTCTTCTCGTATTGCGTGTTTGAAGTTGCTTCTGTTCTTCTCTTCATTCTTTGCGTACGCTCTTGCTTTTGCGCTTTTTAGTTTTTTATCTTTTTGAAGAATTTTTTGTTTTTAATTTTTGTTTCCTTTCTGCACCAACTTTGCTATTTACTTTTGCCTAAATACTTTCCATAGCATATGCTTCCCCTAGCCAGCTACCACATACATACTTTTTAAAACTCACACACACCATCAAAGCTGTTCATACAACTCCATTGAGTTCTTTTAGTTTTTATAAATAAAATAAATTTTAGTTAAGTTTCAGTTTCTTATTCAAATTACAAATTGAAAAGTTGGCAGCTAAGGGCAATTAAAGTTTTGTAGTTTCGTAGCAGCTCTGGCACTATCGTTAAAGTCTCAGCGAAATTCTAGTTAGCTGGCAAATTATGTATTTAGCTACATATGTAGCGCTCGTTCACGTTCGCTTTTTCTTCTCCTGCAAACGTACATTTTTCAAATATGGGCGCTTTATTTTGCAAGCACAGCAAGCGGCTGTACTATAATTTCCTTTTAAGTCTGTAAAACTTTGAAAAGTTTTTCTTTGTGTGTGCGTTTTTTCTTAGTATGAGATGATGTGTGTGACCTAAATCCGACCATTTTTTTTATTTATATATTATATAATTTTATTTTATTTTATTTTACTATATTTTATTTTATTTTATTTTATTTTATTTTATTTTATTTTATTTTATTTTATTTTATTTTGTTTTGTTTTTTATTTTATTTTATTTTATTTCATTTTATTTTATTTTATTTTATTTTACTTTATTTTATTTTATTTTATTTTATTTTATTTTATTTTATTTTATTTTATTTTATTTTATTTTATTTTATTTTATTTTATTTATTTTATTTTTATTTTATTTTATTTTATTTCATTTTATTTTATTTTATTTTATTTTAGTTTATTTTATTTTATTTTACTTTATTTTATTTTATTTTATTTTATTTTATTTTATTTTATTTTATTTTATTTTATTTTATTTTATTTTATTTTATATTTCCGACAGGGTGTTACTCTCATCATTGCACGGCGCACGTTCTAGTTGCAACTTATTTCAGGATCAAACTACCCGGTAATTAAAAGTTCGCTATTATACACCGAGAAGAATACGCTTACTAATAAAAGGTACATTCACACGCACACACATGTATACACAAACACACCCAAGTAGTATGTGTAAATATGAATTTACTTTCTAGCCAGCTTATGCGCCTCCAAGTATGCAAACAATAATTTTATTTTTCTTTGCCATGGTAATTAAATAGTTTGCTAGTTGGGGTAGTGGTAAATAGGAGGGCAGGTGTACTGTTACACTTACACGTTTGTATGTGTTTTATTAAACTTTACATAGTTTATTCTTTTGCAATTAATTCTTGTTGAGGTTTTAATATTGTTCAACTTTATTTATTTCGCTTTTCCACTAATTTTATGAGAAAATCTTTACTTTCTATAATTTTGTTTTAATGATGGTTGTTAGTTTTATGAGGTGTTTTATTATTTTTGTTTGTTTATTAGTAAACGCCTAGAGAGCCAGAACAATTTCTTAACTACATTTAAGTGTTCTCGAATGTGAAGGTCACGGCAAAGCCATATTTTGGAGTGTGAATGTAATTAACAATTTAGCTTAACAAATTGTTTTTGTAGCATTAATGTTTGTTTATTTTTAAAGCTCTAAGTAACAATTAATATCAAGTAAGTGGATGGCGCTGAAGTAATTATTTCTGAGCGCAGTTTTATTGAAATTCAACTTTTTGTGGACCGTAAGCTGTAGCCTAAGTTATAGAAAAGCTTCCTTTTCTATCCTAATCAAAAAACCCTTGTCCCCCTATCTGCTCTAAGCACCATTTTACATTTTTTCCACACTTTCATAATCTCACAAATGCCATTACAAAAATTCCTAGCAACTCTCCTCATCATAACAAACCTCTATTTATCCACAACTAATTCTCAGCACTCCATCAAAGCTATACAAATGTTGAGTGTCAAAGAAAAATCGTAAAATGATGAACTTAAATGCCAAAACTAGCTAGAGGATGACAAGTGCAATAATCCTTTGCTGCTGCTGCGCGTCTTAACATTTACCCTTAGCATGACAAGGTGTGACCTTTGCTGTGGGGTATGTGCCCGGATGATGTTGTAAGGAGCAGCAGTAGCAGCGAATAGAGAGAAATCTCTCGCCTTTTCATTTGCTTAATGCACACAATTTCACTAAGCTCACTCGTCCGTTTCCTACTTAGCGCACCGCTTCGACTTTGCTTGTCTCATTTTTCAAGCTTTTTTTATGTTTCTTGCTTGGAATTGAAATACGAATTAAAGGCTACAGTGTTACAGTATTACTTTGTGTTTTGCAACAACCTCTTGTCCCTCCATTTGACTGGCTTGTGCACTTGGTTAGACGCATCTTCTTAACTGAAACTTAGTAACCTTTTACTTTTGCTCCCATCAACTTAGCTTGTTCTAGCATGTTTCTATTATTTTCTTTTTCTTTTCATTTTATTTATTTTTTATGTTTCACATATTTTTTTCGCGTTCTTTGTATTACGAATAATTTTTTTTTTCAGTCTTTTTAACAATAATAGCTTACAATAAAATCCAACGACGCCGTTTGCCACTCGCCCTTTGTTGAGCCTTCAGGTAGCATAGTTTCTTTTGTGAGTATTTGTTTGTAGCGCCCAAACAGCGTCTTAGCAGCACAGACGAAATTTCAAATAAAGCTTAAAGCATTTTGTTATCCTGTTTGTAGTTAATGGCTAACAATTTTTTTTTTGTCTGCCTGCGACCTTTGGGCATTGCCTAGACACATCACTCTCACTTCTGTAGTGCTGTCTGGAAAATTTAATTTGGAAAGTGTTTTCACTTTTTTCGTGAGTTTATTTTTAAATGGTGGAATTTTGTAGTTAAAGTTAAGAAAATATTAAAATTCACATAAAATATTCAATAGAAATGGATAAGAAATTTCTTTCAAAATAAAATAAAATTTTCTTTTTTTACAGAAAATTTTCCTTTTAATTGCGTTAGGCATACATAGTTTATGAGAGAGAGAGAGTGAGAGAAATACATAGGAAAGTGAGAAAAAAGGAGAAACAGAGGTATATAAGAGCACAGAAAGAGAAAGAGAGATGTAGTTAATGATAAGGAGCATTGAGGTGAGAAAGAGCTAGGAGACAAGGTCATTGCGTTGACGCTGAAGATGGTAGTCCCAGAAATTTTAATGTAGGATACATTTATCATCTTCGACGGCTCTCTCTACCCACCCACATTGTCGCACATTAAAACAAAGTAAAAATAAAAAAAAAATAAAAAATAAAAACAACAAACATAAACCTTTTACCTCCCTAACTAAATAACGCGCACACCCCTCCACACCTACCATTATGATTCATTGCTCCTTTTGCACCAACCACAAACAACGCCAATGTAGAGTTTGGCGACGGAAATTGTTGTAGTGTCGGGGGAGCGTCACATTAACATGTGGCTGGTTTAATTAAAATGTTCAAACTGGTTTAATGGCGTTAATGACCGACACTTTGGATGTGTTTTGTACGACCACAACAACATAGCAGTTAACACGCATTACAACAACAAAAGTAACAACTACAACAAATAATCAGGCAACACTGGCGGCAAACTCCAATGGCTAGCACCCAAAGGCCTGCACAACAACAACGAGAAGAAAAGGCAAAAGCAAACAGCAGGCGGCACTGAGCAACATTTTACTTCATTAACGATCTCAAGCGCATATGTTTGTGCAAACAGCAACAACAACAACAATGTGGTTGTACAACAACGACATCCGCATACATACAATAGTAGGTCAGCAGCGGTGGCAACAACAACAAAAATTAACGTAGGACGCCGATGAAGCTATGCTGGCACACAGCAGCAGCAGCAGCAACGTGTTTGGCATTCTTTGACGTTGTTTTTGTTTGTTATTGTTTTTGTAGTTTGATGCTTCTTTCAAGTCTGTCTTGCTGTCTTCTGATTATTTTGCTTGTGCTTTTGGGTATTCAGTGTGTTTGTCATCAATGTGCGTATGCAGCTTTTGCTTGCTCGTCTCATCAATTCGGTTTTTTGTTTTGTTTTGTTGTTGTTTTTCTGTCCTGGAACATGTGTAGCTGCTGAAAATTGCGTGAGTTGGTTGGCGCATGCGTGCGCATGTTAAGCATAAGTAAAATCATTCCATGTATTTAACAGCAACATGTCGCATTTGTTGTTTAACACTTGAACGCATTCTTCTTCTTACGCTTTTTTTCGTGCTGAAAGTAATTAGTGTTTTTGTTTGTTTGAGTTTAGTTTGCATTCAGTTGCAAAATTTTTGGTTCTTAAAGATCCTTTAATATCTAAACACCACCGCCGGAAGATTGTGACTACAACAACTATTAAGAACAACTACAAGTATACTTTTTAGGAAAAGTCAAATTTTTTCAGAATATTTCAATTTATTTTTAAAACCCCGGAAGTGTGCTTTTGAAGAACTCAATTTTTGTCAGATTTTCCCAATTTATTTCAGAAACCCGTAAATGAGTTTTTGCAGATTCCAATTTTTTTTCTTCAAATTTTTTCAATTTATTTCAGAAACTTTCATATATGTTTTTGAAAAACTCAATTTATCAGATTCTCTCAATTTATTTGAAAAACTCTCAGTTATTTTTTAAATAAAATTTTTTTAGAATATCAAAATTTATTTCAGAAACTTTCAGATATTTTTTATAAAACTTAATTTTTCAGATTTTTTCAATTTGCTTGCTTTGAAAAACTAAATTTTTCATATTTTCTCAATATATTTTAGAAATCTCAGATATGTTTTTGAAAAATTTAATTTTTCAGATTTTCTCAATTTATTTCAGAAACTTTCAGATATTTTTTATAAAACTTAATTTATCAGATTTTCTCAATTTATTCCAGAAACCTTCAGATATGTTTTTGAAAAATTAATTTATGTTTTGGAAAAACTCAATTTTTCAGATTCTCTCAATTTATTTCACACACTTTAAGATACATATGTTTTTACAAAAAATTTAATTTTACAGAGTTTCTCAATTTATTCCAGAAAACCGTAAAGATATTTTTGATTGAAATTATAGCATCCGTTCCATTTCATAAATTAATATGTAAGCGTCTCTCGTAAACTATCAACCTTGTCATCGTTGTCATCATTCTCAATATGCGCTGCTGCTCCTTAGTTCCTCTAAGTAACCGAGTTTTTTTTTTGTTGCTGCTTTTGACTACCACCAAATTGTGACAAACAGTGCAATCACTTCAAGTTTGTGCCTGCAACCACTTTCTCAGTGTATGTATGTATTTGTGGTACCAACTTTTTCTTTTGCCACACATTTCACTTGATTATTGATTTCACCGCGTTGCCATATCAATATTTGATGCATTAACGTCAAAACTCCCGCTGACAGCCGGTTGTCAGCAATATTTCGTAAATGTCAGCAACAGCCAGTCAACCATCAGTCATCATGCAAACCAAGCGCACCAACCAACCCTCCAATTGGCATGAGCAATTTTTGGAGCAACAAAGACGGTAGATATTTGGCAGCAAATCTTCTTTTGGAACGCAGCAGGCGCACGTTTATAAATCAATTTTGTTTAAAAGATTTTTTTTATGGTTTTTTTCGATTTTTTTTTTTTTTTTTTTTTTTTTTTTTGTGGAAACAACAATTTTGCTCCTCGCATTTTTATTCCTTGCAAATAATTGTTTTTTTGTTTTTTTTCCCTCAAATTAACGCAACTTGTTGTAGTGGGGCGTGTCGTCCTGTGTTGCAGTGCTGAAGCGTGCTTCTTCATTTTTCTCCTTTTTGATGGGCTCACATTATTTGGTGTTTTAAAATTACGTACAGCTGCTGTTGCAGAATTTTAATATTCAATCAAATTAATTTTGTGTTGTAAATTTTTACTCGCCATTTTCGGCGTATTGGCTTCAATTACTGTTCAAAGTTGAATAGAAAAAAATTAAAAGGAAATATCTTGCAGCTTTATTTTAAGTATTCCAGATTTAGTTTCGATTTCTTGTGTTTTTTGGCACCCGAAACACCCTGTGCTACTCAATCGAAATCAAACAAAACTTTTGCTGCAATAGTTACCTCACTTAAAGTTAAATTTTCTGCTTTTATTTGCTCTCAATTGTGGTATAAACAAGCATTGTACGATTATGAAACAATAACAATAATAGCAACAACAACTAAAAATACTTATGTGGCATAAAAAAGGAATTAAAATAATGCTTATCTCATTTTAGTACCATATTAAAGGACGTGCAACATGCATACGCCCGAATATCTAGTAGTGCATGCAGCACGCACACAGCATGATCATCAAACAACATAGCAATCATAACAACAGCACAACAATAAAAAAAAATTAAAATAAAAATCGGCAGGCTTACCCATAGGTGTCGCTCATCTTGCGCTGCTTAGGAGTGTGGCAGTGGAGAAATGGCGGTCATGGTTGATTGCAAACAACCGCAATAATCACTGGCACTAACTGACATAGCCAACAACAAAATGACACTTGCGTTACTCACTTGTAGTTGTTGTTATTATTGCCTTGTTTCGCCTGCACTTGACCGCTTGCACAAAGCTGTTATTAAGCATAAAAACCGGCATTTAATCTCAAAGCGCATCTGCTGATTTACGCAGAAGACAAGCGCGACAAAGGCGGTGCCTGGTATGAGTGAGTTGTTGGTAGAGATGTAACGCGTTGTATAAATTCTAATAAATTTATATATGTTTGTATGTAACAACAAGCATTCAAAGCTGCGACGTGCTGATGACGTTGAAAATTTACAAAAAATAAAAATGTTATCGCACCTCCACCATTGCTCATCTAACCGACTGATGAACTAAGCGCGCCACAATGCTCACCTAACTAGTTGATAGATAATATGCTGATGATGATGATGAAGTTGATGATGGCGTATGCTATTGTGTTGTAACCACTTCATTGCTGTTTCTTGTTGTCTAGTTGCTGTCGGCAACAACAGCGGCTCATCGGTGCAAATGCGTTTTGCGGCACTTGGTCGGCCAGTTATTTTGATGGTCGTTGATTGGATGGTGTTTTGTGGCTTGAGGGGCGCATATCTGAGGTTTTTTATTAAATATGTTGCAAATAACTTTATTTGAAATATAGAAAGAAATATTTTTTTTTTTCCTTTTTTATTTATTTCCATGTCTCTTAAACGTGCCCTCTCATTCCATCTAACAAAGCATATGATATGAGTCTTCTGTTACATCACCCTGTACCTAAATTTTTAGAAATGAAAATTACTTTACTTTTTTTATTTCTAAAATTACGTTTTGTTAAGCTTCAATTTTAGTCTTCCCCTACTCATTCTAAGGCAACATAGCTTTCTATCTATCATGTAATATGTGAGCAATCTGCTGAATCACCCTGTGCTGAAATTTTTAGAAATGGAAATTATTTATGTGTTTTTGTTTCAAAAATAAAATTTTGTTAAGCTTCCCCTTTCGTATACCCCACCTTCTTCCGGGCACTTTTAGTCTGCCTTTCTCTCTCCTTTCAGTATACTACTGAATCACCCTGTGCTTGAATTTTTATAAACGAAATATTTTTATTTTTAAATTATATTCTGTACAGCTTCACTTACGGCTCCCACTGCTTCTCAAAATTTTCTGCCCCTCCCTCTCTCACTAGCTTTCCTATCATTGAACATGTGAGCCCTCTGTAGAATCACCCTGTGCTACAATTTTTAGAATTTAAAAAATACTAAAATTTTTTTATTTCTAAAATAATATTTCGAAAAGCATAAATCAATTTATCCTACCTCTCTATTTCCACTATTCTGACTTACCCTGCCCCTCGACCTACCATAATACTCGAGTCCTCGTATGAATCACCCTGTATTGCAGTTTTAGTAATGCAAACTACTTATATTTTTAGTAATTTCTATAACAATTTCTAGCACCTCCGGAACTCGTTTCTCTTTTGCTTAGCACCTTGGAAACCAGCTCAATAAAAGCAACAACTTCCTTGAAAAAGCTCATTAACTTTAGCGGATTAAACATTTTCTAATTAGGGGATTATTAAAACATGCCCAAGTTCGCATATTTAATTTAAAGGCTATTGCAAAATAAACAACAAAGCAAGGAGTTTTACGGGTAGCAGAGCAGGGATAGCTAATTATTTTAAGGTCGCATGCACGCACACACACACACACACACACACACAAATTGCAATGCTGCTTGTTGCGTGCCAAGCAGACTGCTTGACGACAATGACAGTGATGTTGTTATAATAACAAAAGCAACAAAAACAAAAGCAAAGCAATTGCCGTTGGTGTGTGACACAATGCAACTAATTAGTGAGGCATGCAAATGCAATGTTGCGCGTGAGTAGACAACGCCCACCAAAATGGCAAGATGAGGTAAACATACTTTCCTATACATATGTACATACATGCAACACGCTGTGATTTGACTTATACATACATGGGCATGTGTATGTGTGTAGATTTATGAACACAAAGTTGCGCAAATTCAAATGTTACGCGCTTGTCATGCCTTCTTTCACTCATTCCCACTGCGAAAGGAGTCACTCAACGGTTGACCTCCCTCCTTTCCATGATGCTTGCCACTCAACTGAATTTGGCTGTGCAACGCGCAATCGAGCGGAAACATTTATCAATCGCGCTACTAATTAGGCAAGATAGCGAATAAATGCAAAATTTTACACATTGACGCACATGAAGTAAATGGCTGTGACGGTGAGAAAGAGTACTGTGGGAAAAGCGTCGACTTTTGTTGTTAAAGTAATTATTTTTAAAATTTTTATGAAAGCTAAAAAAGCTTAAAATATTCCAAAAAATTCTTAGTCGTGAGCACAAACCATTCAAAACACAAAAAATGGTATAAAGTGGACGCATTTTACATATATGACTACAAAAAAAGTCGCCTGCCCCATTGTTCTCCATTTCACGTTATAAGTAATTACACACTTGCAATTTTCTATTGCTGCTACTGCTGTGGCATTTGTTGTTGCTGACAAGACATATCGTTGAGCATCATTTATGCGTCGTCTTCTGTCATTGACACGCACATTGCCGTCTCATAGCAAACGGTTAAATTTACATATACAAACTTTGCATGATTAATTTGTCAAATCGAGCGTACAGAGGCATGTTGCATGAAAGGCTGTTGCATATTCGGCTTCTTTTTTTTATTTATTGTTTTTTGTTTTAGCATCCATTGAGTGGCCACACCTCGCTTATTGGGGAATGAATAATTAAAAAAAAAAGGGGTTATTCACACCTCTACGGCGCATCTCGAAAAGCTTTGCCTGTGGCAACTGACATCAAACAACATGCCATTAGTTGCTCTTTCGTGCCAACTGCCACACAATTAGTTTGGGCTTAAATACCTGTTTTACTATTTTTGTTGGCAGACATGATGGCATTTTGTTTGTATATAAGTTAAGATGAATTGAAACAAAAAAATATTATTTTTTTGAGATTTAGAATTGGTGCTGAAAAAAAATGAATTAAAATAAAATTTCTAAAGAAATTTTAAGAAAAAAAATATCAAAAAAAATTCCAAATAAAGAAAACTCTGATGGATACAGAAGAAGCAAGGACTCTCACTTAATTAAATTCCTCCCAAACAAACCCTCAGAAGCTTAATTGAGCTGCTAAACTAAGCATCCAAGCATCAAACACACATTACAAATTTCCTTTCATTTTTCCAATAGCAACAACAATAGCTGTGACATAACCTAAATCAATTTCCTTGCTCATACGCCCAAAAATATGCAATGATATACCTTCAAAACACACACTCAAAAAAAACTAAAAAGCGAACAACCGAACTATGTTGTAACAAACTGAAAATTTCTTGAGTTCGAAGTAAAGGTGAATAGGTCTGTGGCGCATGAGTGACATCTCGTCCGATGCTCATCAATTCTAGTTAAACGTCTGCATTGTATGAGATTGTGTGCTACGCTTCGTCTGCGCTCTTTTGAAAATTTTCTTCTTGTTTTTTTTTTTTTGTGCAACACAACATGTCTACCGTCTGGTTAGCTGTCTAACGCTGCCGGTGCGAGACATTCAAATACGAATTTCAGCACAAATTATTCAACACTTCGCATTTACCAAGCAGACATGACAGCTGAGATGAGTTACATGAGCAGCAAGTGAGGCGTGCATTATATATTTGCAATAGTTATTAGACATATGTATGTTTATATACATTAGGGTGTTACAATTTTGCTAAAAGAAATTTTATTCGAGCTATGGTGTTCTATAAGAGCTACCTAAAAGGCTGTTTCTACATTATAATAATGAGAGACAACTGGAAAAAGTCACTTTTTGAAATTTTTAGTAGATAAATATTTTACGTTTTTTAATTTTTTCTTGCATCTATTAGTAGTTTTATTGGGTTAAATATTTTTTAAAATTCAATAAAAATGTCCTTTTTTTTAATGAAATACAAATTCTAACCGCATGCTAAGCGGAACAAAAAAAAAAAAAAAATTTTTAAATCCAACCCTAATGGTCATATTACTCTTGCACCGCGTATCTACATACAAATCTATATATTTAAGAGCACATGCGTTACGCAGAGTAGTACTTTACTATGCAAATTCTGTCGAACATGCGGTGATCTGGCGTCGTGGTAACAAACTTGGGCTTGGGCCTTGCATGCTGTGCCTTGCCGTTCTACGATATTAGCTCAATAATAAATCAGATCCAGATGCACAGCCACTTCCCAGTACACCAATACACTTACACAATAATAGACTAAGACATAAGAATGAAATAATTATTTTGTATATACCCAGTAGAAAGTTTTAATTGCAGAAACGCTTGCCTCCAAGTGGCTGCAACATGGACTAACTTGTCAAGAGACCATAAAATTGGGTATAGTTTGCACTGAATATCGAGCTGTCAGTATGTCTGTCGAAATGTGTTCATCTCAAAATCATGTATAATATTAGATATCTCCACATACATACATACATATGCAAGTAACTGTGTCTCACTAACAGGTTGACAAGCTGCATGCAACACTGCATGCGACACTTACACATGCTCTACTACGACAAGCGAGCGCGTCTACAAGCGTGTATATATCAATAAATGTGTAAGTCATTTGCTAGCAACATTTTGTTGTAAATGAGTTTGGCCTTGTCGTCGCCTGCGCTGCCATCATGCCACCCTGCCACCGTCTGCAGCAAATGCACTGTTGTGGCAGTTTTTCTTGTTTCTTACTTTTGTCGCCGCTGACTGACATTTGTGGCAGTAAATCATGCCAATTTAAATGACTTCGCACACACACTCACACTATGATGACTTTTTGACATTTTACCTTGAGTTTGCTACGCACTCTCATCTCAATCAATTTACATTTACACGCTCTTCCTTGGCTGCGTTGTGTTTGTCTTAACTCTTGGCTGGCTTTTCCCTAGCATCCCTAAGTGTAATTTTTCTTCACTGTCATAACGACAATTGCGACAAAATGTTGCATTCATCATTCACACATGTTGCATCATATTTGAGTATGTCACTTTATGCCTATTTGCAACGCAGTTGCTTATGAGTAGTCATACCCAGCTAACATTTTGGTGGGAGTTTTGGGAGTTAAATTTAAAATACGCTGCGATGAATAAGTATTTTTCAAACAGTGAATTTTCTTTATTTACTAAATGCTTGCTATTGTAAGATTTTTGCTAGTATCACCAAAATTGTTTGCTGGGAGACTTCAATAATTTATCACACCTGAATGTGGTTTACTTTGATTTTTCGCTCTTTTCGTAATGAACATTTCAATCTTGTAATAAATTAGTTGAAATTTGTTAAGGACACAGCTTCTTTTGACCAGTTAAATGGTGCGAAATATATAGATAGGAGTTCCAAAAAAAAATCGAGTATAAGGTGGTGTTTAAAATATCTTGAGCGAGGACTAATATTTACAATTTGTTCATTACTGCTGATATTTGGTCTCCGAAAACTTACTTTAGTTTTGGCCTTTCACTCTATACAAAAGTTCTTTAAAAATTCCCTCAACATCTCCGTTCGCATACTGCAAATTGTTGTTTCATAAATTTCAAAATCAACAACTATAAAAAGTGTAATACTTAAAGTTTCATAAGCAGCGGTAAGCCGAGAATAATAAACAAACAAAAAAAAAACAAAAATTGAGAATAAGAAAATAAAAATAAATTTCACCGCAGACACAACAAACTGAAGATGTTTTTACAAAAAACATTGATAGCAGTAGCCGGCAAACGCGAAAAATCTAAAATTACTTTATTATTATATTTTTTGTTGTTGTTGCGATTTGGTAACTTTGTACTTGTGTCTAGCACGTATTTGTATTGGTATGCTGTTATGCCTTTAGCTACAAAGCAGCAACGAAAATCAATAGGAAACCAAAAGAAAATCGCTTCATAACTCACAGCAGCTAAGCGCTACAAACTAACGAGCGTAAAAGTGCACTTTAGCTTTAGTTTTTTGCTGCAAAAATTCCTTGCTTGCTGCTTTTTATTGCTATAGAATTGTATGGTTGGCGTACTAATATCACTACTATTTCATCTCCTCCTCGTCCTCCTCTTCCCTCTCCCGCGTCGCGGTGGCGCGCATAAGAAACAACATTATTGAGCTATACAAACAGCTTTATGTTCTAAGCGGCTATTGTGGTAGACAATTTTTCCAACAGAATTTCGATCTACAATAATAATAAGCAGTTTTGTGGTTGCCAGAGTTTGAAACTTCCAAACTTTTTTCTTGTGTTTTTTTTTAGGTTTAAGGGACAAGTACGTTCATGTGATGAATAAAATTTCAAAAACCAAAGAAACGAATAACATTGCTAAAACTGGCTCTTAAACAGGTGGCAACTCTATTCACGTATTTCGCATATATGTACTTGTACTTTTTATTTCAGCGAAAGATACCCAGAAACCAAAATACATTTAAATTGCGCAAAAATTGTGTTGCGCTATAACCGCTTTAAACGAAAGAGCAAAAATTTATTCAAATAGGTGGCAACGCTTGTAATACTGATATTCACTTTTCAACCTTTTTAAAAATAAAAGAAAGCTGCGCATGCTGCCTTAAAATGAAGATCTTTTTAGTTTGTTAAAAATATTTTTATAATCTGGCAACGCTATAGATACACTCCACTACCAACACCGTTTATCCATTTAACACAATACATCAACTGATTTTCGCTGAGCTGCAATATGTTTTTTGCAGCATCTTCTGTTGGCGCTTCTTCAATGGATTCTTCTTTTTTTTTATTGCCAAAGAAAAGCAAAAAAATGCAGCAAAATTTTTTTTTTCAATTTTTTTTTTGGGTGAATAGAGTTATGTAAGTACGTACTTATGTACGTGGTGGCGTACAATTTTTCAAATCAAATATTAAATTCAATAAAACCAATAAGGCAACAAAGCCAACGCAAACGCAGCAATGCTATTTGACTTAACTTGCAATTTTTCAACTTTTCACAATATTTTTTCAAGTTTAGCAAAACTTTTTTTTTTTTTGGTATTTTCTGGGCGCTTGTGTGTTGATGGTGGAACTTTACGTGTGAAGTGAAAACCGTTAGTATGCTTGAGTATGGTTAAAAGAAAATACAAAAACAATTTAAGAGGCAAGAAATGTGAACAAAAACGCGTAGTAATGTTGTGCGGGAAATGTGAATTATTGAAGAGCTTTGGGTAGTAGAAAATAAAAAGTTGCTTAGTATTATTTTTTAAAGTTTTCAAAAAATAAAAAAAAAAATGTAAAAAAATGCAATAAGAAAAATTTTATGAAATTACTTATATTAGACCGTAGTTGGTCGCTGTCCACTAGCGCCATTAAAATAAATTATCTTCCAAAAGCTCTCTCGAGTACATAGCAGCTTTTCGAATCCCGAAACTTAAATTCTGTTTCGCCTTGCTTAGAAAGCATTTTGTTGTAGAAAATAAAGCGCCATTGGGTCTTAATATGATATAGCTGACAGCAAATACCAACAACATAAGCACAAAGCATTGAATTATCATAAAAAGCCAACAACAACAATAAATATTATTCACATGAGTTATGCACCGGCGCGCTTAGATACCGACGTTGCATGGCGCTTAAAAGGCAAATGGTCAAATAAATTTAACTCCGACAATGCTAAAAAATATGAGCAGGTACTTAATTTGTCTAAGCGAAGCACATAAAATAATACAAAGGCTATGAATTACAAACAACAACACACAAGGGTAGGTAGGTAAACTTTGCCACAGATATGCAAAATATTTGTTTATGAGCCACAACAACAAATAAAAATTGGAGTAACCAAAGCTAAAGAAAGGAACGAAACAAAAAAGAAGAAAAAAAATAAATAAATTTCATGCAGACAGACATTGTGTCTGTCGGTTCAGGCTTCAAAGCACTCAACGCAACAAGGTCACTATACTTCAACGGCGATTGAGTGCAGGCCTCCTGCGCAATAAAATGCGGTTGGCCTAGTCGGCGTCTATGCAAAAATTTAGCGTTAAACAAGTGCAAGGCAATTGAAAGCACAATTCAACATAACCAACTAAGTATACATATATTAACTGCACACATACAACAAATATCCTGCGACTAGCAACCACCTTCAGAGACCTGCGTCTTGAAACGCAAAAAAAGGTGACGCAGCTCAAAGGCATAGCCATGCTGTGTAGGTGCGTTCTCTGGGTACATATTTTTCTCGAAGTGAAACATTAAATTGGCCAGCAAAGTACTAGTTTACAACTAGAATTTTTGAACTCATTGCAAACTAGTCCTGAGAAGCCCATATCTGTAAAACTAAAATATACCAAAACCACCAGAAATAATTTTTGAAATTTTTTATTTCTAGCACCAGAGCGCGAACCTGTGACTTCTGCGATGCAGTTCGAGTTAACAGATCTTAAATTTTGTCTCACTCAACAGCGGCAACGCTAATTGAACAAAAATAGTTTGAGTCTTTTTTGAACTAGTTCACGACTGGTACATTTATGCCCGAAACATAACTACCTGCATATGAGTTTTGTCCTAGTTTGCAACTAGTTCTTTGCACTGTAGGGTTGCCATCCACATGCAACAAAAGGTGTATTATTGATAACTTATAGGTGAGTGAAGCGCCGCCATTGCCAGTTGCTTTTGTTCTTGCCGCAT
The DNA here is from genome assembly GCA_951509765.1 of Sphenella marginata. NCBI lineage: Eukaryota > Metazoa > Arthropoda > Insecta > Diptera > Tephritidae > Sphenella > Sphenella marginata. The sequence goes on from OX608083.1 coordinate 55,522,528, forward strand.
GGACAAGCACTTGAATTTGTGGCAAGCATTTCACAGGAAATTAAATTGTGCAAGCGGCGCATTTGATTTGACGATATGTTGGAATATTTACCGTACTTACCTAAGTATGTATGTAAGTTGTTGGCGCACACTGAGACGATCAAGTGGTGTGTTTGCATAGCGCCAACAAGTGTGGACAATACTCCACATCGACCGGTGTGTATGATGAGCGTAGCAGAGAGATTAGTATGCAAATTTAAGGAAGACCAACAGTTCGGGATCGCAGAGCGTTTGGCCGTTTTGCATTGAAGTTCACATACCTTTACCCAATAAAAGTAGTTGCAATCTAGATACGCAATTTTTACCCTGAGAGATCGACCACTACTTCCTTGCACATGTCGGCGTTAAAATCGGCAAAGCATAACTCTGATATCCTTTTTCCAATCAGATACATGTCAAGAAATATTTCTTGTAAGTCATCAAAAATACCGAAAATCTAACACTTCGGTACTAACATACTTAAAACATATAGAATGCATTACTGTTCCTAAATAAAGGTACCTGCAATCTCATACAATATTTGTTCGCAATTTCTCAAAAGCAATTGTTGGTCATAATAATAAATAAACAACACGCATGCAACAACAAACATTTACCTTCATTTTTTTTTTTTTGTAATATTTTCTTTAAATATATATTGCATGGACTATTGAAATTTCATGGCTTTATGCCAGCAAATAAGGCGTGTACGTCTCGATAACAGCAGCGGATGTGTTGAGTAAAAGACTCGTCGTCTAAATTCTCTTATGTTCCGCCCGTTTGTCGCTTAAGTCTTTTGTTTGTCACATATATTTACCTTGAGTTGATGGATTGCTGATGTAGATATGGCGCGTACAATAAGCAAAGCGTTGGCGTGGTGCAGCAATGACAATTATATATATGTCTGTACCATATCCTAGGTCAATTCAAGCGCCACTTGTGAAGGTATGAAGTTGAATAAGTTGGTTTGTATACAAAAAAAAAAAAAAATAACAAGTACATTTTTTCAAGGCAGGTAAATTTGTTTACAAGTCTCTCTTATACGCCAATGAAATATGTATATGCTTGCAGTGGTATTTCTACGTTGGGATGTATCTTTCAATTCTGATCTGTGTAAGTAAAGTTCGTGGTAGTTCAGTGGAAAAAATTTTCGTTCTGTATTCCTCACTGGATATTTATGAAAGCTACTCGGGTAGAAAATAATCTAGGAAGATCTATCCTCAACCTAGGTCTTCCATGAAAGGAGTATGTTTCGAGCAATGGGCCTGCCAAGTTTTTTGCAGGATACGCCTTGATTGGAAAACTAAATGCGTACAATATGCCACCAGACGTGTGAAGATCCTAACTAGTTTTTCAGAAAGGGATGTATAAGCAAAGCTATGTGGGCTTTGTCAAAATTTTCCTACTCTATTCTTAAGAAAACTTTTAATAGCTAACTAATAACAATAAAAAAATAATTATTAAACAAAAATATATAAACAACAATAATTTTCATATATCTTTAGAAATATTTTTTGAAATTTTTTCTAAATTTTATTCATGTGGCAACTTCCTTTGCCCACATCCCCTACACTTTCATCTTGCCTTGCTATTCTCTGCCACTTATTTTCTCAACAAACTAATTTCCTAGCTTATTTTCTATTATTTATTTCGCCACTTTGACAGATAGCCTCAGTATAAGAGTACCACCAAATCGCATCAAGTCATCATTATTTGCTAAATCATTGCAATCGCTCTTCTTCGTTAAGTACACTCCACCACCCTTTCTGCGCACACCACACACTGCCCCCATCAAACAAAGCTATTTGCCACAATTTCTTGGTTATTTCCTGAGCATTTTTTTATGTGTCAGTCTACAAGTGACTTTGTTATTGCTCCAACAACCTAGCCAGCTCTCGTTCGACCTCTTGATGATACTCCACTTCAATGCTCGTCATACTTTTGCTTCTTCTGCTTTCTCTAACTGACTCTTTAGCCTTAGTGTGCTCTACCATTGACCTAGCAAAAAAAGAGAACAAAATATATTGTTAAGTTTATGCTGACATCTATCGATGACTTTTCGAACATATTGATACAACTACACCTACGTATAAACAAAGCAAATAGTCACGTGCAGAAAAATTGCAGCATAAATTTTTGGAAATTTTTTTTTGGGAGAACTTTGAAAAATGTAGGTAAAATTAAATTAATTTAAATTTGAAAAGGACAACTAAAAAATCTTCAATATTTGTTGTTGTAATTTTTGCAAGAAAAATTAATTTTCCGGTACCATACAAGAGCACATTTTGCTCAGCGTCACGGTCTCAACAAATCGGCGAGTTCCAATGTTTTCACTTTGCCTCTCAACTCAATTATGATTTGTCGCTACAATTTTTTTGCACTAAACTGTATCTACACGCTTTGTGGTCGTCTCAGTAATTGTTCTTTATTTACTACTTTGTTGTTGCACTAGCAATATGTATTAGCTGTTGTTAGTTTCATTTTGTTGCTCATTGTTTAGGCTAGTTGATATTGATGCTACACTTCATGGTATATATTGCGCTCTTTGTTGTTGTTAATGATTTAAGCGTTTGCCTTTGTCCTGTTAAACTTGCACATTTGGCGCGTTTTAGTGAGTTAGCTTGGTTTGAGTAGAGTGCGCGCTTAGTGACCACACGGCTTGTGACTTCAAACATCCAAACGAACGTCCTCTCCAACGGTTGTCTAACACATAACGGCTTACTTCACACCCTGCATTTACCGTTATTGTTTTTCTTATTTTCTCAAACATTCACATACCTACACATTTCCAACAACAATTTTTCTTTGATAGCATTGTTGTAGGTATCCGATAACTATTGATTTTGTTGTCTTTTGTTAATATCAATATTTTTATAAAACGCCCACTTTATGCGCCACCACACCACCTCATCACCTCATCTTGCATGTGCCACACTCTTGTGTTAGCCATATCTATTGACTTTTCTTAGCTTGTTTGCCATCATAAATTGGTTTGTTTCTACGTTATTAACAATTGACATTGGAATTTTTCTATTGTTCGTTCGTTGCAGTCGTGTGCTGGTGTTTTGTTGCTTTGGTGAAGTGAATTTAGGACTAATGTGTATGTTTGTTGTTGTTTTATTAACGCTATTGTTTGTGTTTATTGTTGTTATTTTTTGTATATATAGCGCTATTGTTGTAAGTAGGTCATTTCGTAATATTTTTATAAACATATTTGTTAGTGTTTGGGAAAGTGTTATCTTGATTGCCGTTCATCGATAGCTGCAAACATTTTTTCTATTTCCTTTAAATGTCGGCCATTATGATTTGTGTGCTAAATTGGTGCCGAAAAGTTCGAAAGGCCGTACACAATAAAGTTCGAAAGGTACTTTGTGATTATGAATAAATATGTTTTTTTGACTTTTATTACTTAATTTTATTTTTGTTGTTGTTTGTGACCCGTTACAGATTGGTCTATACTTTATATATAAAATTCAAGTTTCAATTTTCGTTAGCTCAAAACAGACGATGTACTGATCCGATTTTTTTAATTCCAATTTTAAAGTAACAAACTCCTGTCAGCACAGGACATTAGATATCTATTTTTTGAATTAAAAATTTAATTAAAATTATTCCTAAATCAAGCTCGTTTCCGGCTGCGCCTTAAGCAAATATGAAAGTATAACTTCTAATATTTTTTCTCGCTTCTTTTAACTCCCAATCACCGTAGTTCTCAAATAAAAGGAGGTAGTTATATATGTATTATTTAACCATTCAACATATTATTCCCTCTTTGTCTTCCCATCTTATAGATATTCGCACAAAAGCATTCGCTATGAAGACACATGTCAGCGCACCCAAACTATTATCTGAAGAAGATTTTTACAGAAAATCGATACCAAACCCATCAAGCCAATCCCCATTACCAGTGCCTGTCTAATCTCTATCGCATATTAATCTCTATTAGTTTTTTTTATGCTTTCATTTTTTTTTTAAGCTTTTGAAATTTTCCGGAATGTACAGCATGTCCTAGTACCCCATTGAAATGTCATGGAGTGTGGCAAGATTAAGCAGCTATTGTTGTGGCAGCAATGTCGCGTATACTCATATATTGTAAGTACCTATGTACGTAGTAGAGCAGCTAGAGACAGTGGACGTATACTTTTGAAGAGGAGGCGCAAAAGTAAAATGTGGATCTTACTAGAATTTAAAAATTTAAATGATTTTAATGTAAACCGACTACTAAAGATTCTTAAAGCAATAGCGCGATTTTGAAGTGAACACTTTTTAGAAGTGTAGGAAATTTTTTTTGAGTTTAGAGAAAGTCATTGACCTTGCGACGCTGTTACCATAATAAACACCTCTCTATGAAGCTTCGTAATTTTATATTTTTTTATACACAAAAAAAAGTTGAGAAAAATTTTGTTTGACAACTAAAAAATTTCCCAAGCAATTCTTCAAATTTTCACTTCTTCCGGAACTCCAGCCGCACCATTGGTCTCTTTTTGAACTTGGTGACAAAAGATTGTGCTTGTTGAATAGGTAGACAAGCGAAAAAAAGTAAAAAAGCAAAACAAAATAGTGACATAGCCACCAAGTAAGTAACGATGTTTAAAAAATAATACCGAAAAAAAATTGCAATAACAAAAACAACAACAAAATATAGAAAAATATTCTACTTTGCTGCTTAATACGCTTGGGAGCAAAAACCGGATAATGATGCCCCACACGCCAATACCAACAGCAACATTAAGCGCCAGCATTGAACCACTGTCTGCTTGTTGCAGCAACGTTGAACTGCACTGCTGCTGCCTATGCTGCTGTTTGTTGGCATTGGGGTAAATAAATTGCAAACATTTACAAACATAAATAAGTTGGTAGCGTATAGCGCCTGGCCTAGGTATAACAATGTACTTACTATAAGCACAAGCACTTGTGGCACAATATGCAACACCGTGTTGCACGCTTGCTATTAACGTTGTGGCAGTTCGACGCAAAGCGGGAGCAACAGTGCCTTTTTTATGCATTTGCAGTTGTAGGGATGGGGAAATAGAAAATAATATAACAAACTAATAAATGAAAATAAACCTTTATAAATATTATTATGCAAGTCACTTGTGGCATCATCTGCTGCATAGCGCACCCAAAACCAAACATCGCTTTGTCCATCAAACATTGCATCACAGGCTGCGCTTGTAATCCTTGCAACGCTCATTCATCCATTTACGTGTCACACAGTCAAACAATGAGGCAGTCAGTCAGTCAGTCAGTCAGTCAGTCAGCTGGTCCATCAGCTAGCACAGCAGCTCACTCACTAGCCATCTATTTAGCCAACTAAACAACGCAGCTTAGTGCCATTGTGTTAGTGTTTGCTAGTTTTTCTCCAGTTTATTCTCTTCATTTTTTTTTTGCTCGTTATGACTTGGTTTTTATTTATATTTCCTGCATCTTTCATTCAACTTGAGTACATAGTTTTTTCATTTGTTTTTTTTTCTCATCTATTGTTTACTTTTTGTAATATCCCAGGATGTCGTCACCAAGTCCATCAGTCGCCTTGCTTTTGTTTATTTATCATTCAAGTTTATTTACGTTTTTGTATTCATCTTCTATTTGTATATTGCATACGTTGACTCTAGCTATTGACCAATCAAACTTTTACTCGTTTCAGAGCGCTTTAAAATGGGCCTTGACTTGCTGACACACATCTCAGAAGTTGGGCACTTGACGTGGGCTATTCAGTTACTTAGATAAATGCGAGCTTTTGGTAAGTAAATTACTGAAATCGAAACCTGGAATGATAAATCCCTATTAATAAGAAACGAAATGTTAAATTCTTTAAAACATATATATTTGTCTGAAATGTCACTCGCAGTGCTTATACGCAACTGTCGATGAGAATTTTTTTAATCACAAACGTAGATGGCTATGCGTTAAAAAAAAATTCCTATCATCAACTGTTTTTGTGTTCGTAAAAAAAATATTAGTAAGAATAATTTTATTTCTACAAAATAGGTGATTGTTTTTTGTTGTTGTTTTTTTTAGTTGTTGTAAATTTAGTTTTTTTTTTAGACAGTAAAATCTCTCTCCCCAATGCACAGTGGTGCTGTTAACAAAAGTAGGCGCCGCTCTTGCGCCACTAAAACCAAGTAATAAAGCACAGTGATCGTCTATTCTTCTCGAAGTGATAATGAGATACTACAAAACACTCATGTCGTTGAGCTTCGCTTTTTATGTTGGCGCTTTGTAAAATATCAACTTTGGTTTCTCCTTCATTCCAGCACTTTGCTTCTTCTATAATTTTATTTTAATAATTCTTCGCGTAATTGGTGCTTTTGTTAAATCCTACCGGCTTTGTGTTTTCGAACTCCCCTTGCACTAGTTTCGCTTTGCTGAATTTATGCGCTTCTCTCATTTACTGCCTCTTTTTTTTTTAAATGTTTAGCGTCATTGACATAAATCCTTTGGCGCCCTCGACTCTTTCAATTCACTTGATGTTATTCAGCTGACGTTGGCAGCAATTTTTTGCTTTATCAGATAAGTTTTTGCTGCTACTCAAAGTCTTTTAGTTGCTTTTTTTTTTTTTTTTTTTCAAGTACTTACTTGCTTCATCTTTCCGCTTTTTTCAATTTTATCCATGGACAATGAGTTTTTGTTTGTTATCTTCAAAACTTTGTGGTCATCTTACTCTATCTCTTTGTCTTCTCAATTTCCTAGCGGCAGTTGCTCCTCGTGTATGTTAGTCAGCCGACTGCTCCGTTTCCATGTTTGCTGTCATTGCAAATTTTATAATTTGACAGCTTACATGGTACCTCAATACTTAATGCCGGCCACCGCCACTTCCATTGTTGCTGTCACCGGTAGTTACATATTACCCAACAAACATTATCTAACAAAAATGCTATTTCGAAAATGTTCATGGTATTTGTTTACAGCTTCATCCGCTTCTGGAACCATTCTCTGTTTGAGTACTCTCTCAGATAGCTCCATTACTCTCCATTACGGTATTCTTTAGAAAAAACTCAAGTCACTCACTCTCTTCCAATTTGTACTAATCGAAAATGTTTACTGGGATTAGTCCTTCATTGTTGTTGCTAAAATGGCTGTTACTTTGTGTAGTAGCGGATTTTTGACATTACTCTAGCGTTTTGCTCTCGGTTTTTAGTAAATGACTTGCTTTGAAAGCTGAGTACTGATTTTCGCTGATATAAAAAAACAACAATACTTTCCCAACATTTTCGAGCGCTTGCGACATCTATACTTGCTTAACGCTCTCATCAAAGCGCCTCTTAGCAGCTGGGTTACTCCATCAGGGTATGGCTGGGCATTAAGGTGATCCTTAAGACGATGTTAATTAACTTTTTAGAGTAAAAACTTCACCGTTTCTGGTCCGTTTGGTAAATTGTGTATCTATTCGAAAAATCAAAAATATTCAAAACAAAAGTATTAAAAAAAAATCAAAAGTGAGTGTTTCAAAAATTATCAAAAAGAGTTTGTACCATAAACAAAAAAAGTCAAAAATATTTTGAAAAAAGTATATTAAAGTAATTAAGCAAATAATAGTAAAAATCATAATTTTTCTTTATCATTTTAATCTTTTCGAGTTTTTTTAATAATGGTATAAAAATTTAAAATTTTTTTAATTCTTAATAATTGATGGTTTTTTTTACTTTTGATTAATTTTGAATTTTCTGATTATTTTTTAATGATTGATTTTTTTTTGTTTAAAAGATTGATTGTGTTTAGTTTTTCTTATTATTTTGATTTTTTTTTTAAATGTTAAAAATCATTTTATTTGTTAATATATTGGACAATAATCATAAAAAATTTAAAGTAATAGAAAGCAATCAATAGATTCTCAAGAAAATAATTAACAAGTCCTATCATAGTTCTTTTGCGACCTTTTTTCACTCCCAGTGGAACATAGAACAGTCTTCAGGCAGGGCATGCTAGTCCAACAACCAAGAACAATGCACACCCTAATGCTTAAATTTTTTATGTGTTGGAATAAATAATGATGATAGACAGAACAATGAATCGATTTGAAAGGTGAGTGCGCGCTTCAAATTCCTAGGCGCTTGGGAACCTTGCGAACCTTGCAGTGAAATACGAAACTAAGCAGAAAAAGACTAGTCCAGAACTAAAGTTTTTGAACCGACATGAAACTAACTAATCCGAAAAAGATGAAAATTAAAAAAAAAAAAATTATTTTGATATATGTAAGTGGCATACATTCTGCTAGTCGGCATTAAAACTATTCTCACTTTCCATGATTATAAATATATGTAGGTTTGAAACCAATTAGAATAGTTTTTATAATAAAATTATTTTCATTGTAAAAAGAATATCAAATTTAAAAAAAATCAAACATTCTTCACGCTCCCAAAGTAAAAACGAATCGATTTTATTTTGAAAATAAAGTGCCCATGTCAAATGCCACAATTTATCAGTTCGATGCGATCTTATTAATTAAGAATTATTTTAATTAGCGTAATAAATTTTCTGCTGCCAATGAGAATGAAAAATTTGTAAAAACGCTGAAAAAAATAAAAAAAAAAACAAAAAAATGCAACGAAGAAAACGTGAAACAAAGCAAAGTCATGAATTGGCTAAGCAACAACAAAGCCAAATGGCCAGCGTCATGCTGCGCGTTGAGTTGCCAGTGCACATGCGCATTGCCAAAAGCTCACAGCGTGTTGTCGCTACGAAAGGCGATCTGTGCAACAAAGCTTATTTATATACATTGCATGCCGCATGCCGCACGCTGCATGCGTTGCATTTAATTTTGGCAATTCAACTTTGAACGGAATTCTTTTTGTTTTGCTTTGTGCGCTCTCAGCTTACCACATTTTTTACTGCTGCTGTCAATGCATTGCGTTTTATTGAAGTTTGGCGCGTTTTGTTAAATTAACGAGCAACAAATGAGTTGAAATTTATGTTGTTGCAGATTTTGACGCTGATGATATTGCGTAGCGCCGCGTAAGAAAGAAAAAGCAGAAAAAGAAAGTAACAACAAGAAATTTCGGATGCATCATTGCATGTATGGATATATGATTGCATGCTAGTGTAACCCAGTAAACAATTTCTGCGTGCTTCGTATTGGTAGCTGAACTCGAATGTAGAGCACTCACATTTCGAAAAGCCCGGTAAAGAGGACGTCAGTAAAAAACTTATTAAATTACTCTACGATCAAGGACCCATTGATAACTCCGCATGCTTACTGGGTTGCAGAATTTTTTTTCCCCCAAAAATTTTTATTTTCCTCACAAACGCATTGCTTTTCATTTGCAACAAGTGTTTGTATTACACATATTTTTGGTTTTTATTGCTTTTGTGCTTATTACTGTTATTTGCCGAAGTAGGTCACAGCAGTAGGTGCCACTGTGCAAGAAGCTCAATTGCTTTCACCAACATTTTGCACAATTCTATAGGTTGTATTTTGCTATTATTTGATATCTTAGCGGTCATGGCGAAAGAGCATAAATCGATGGCAAAAACTTGTCAAAATTTATAATTGGTTTTGCATTTTTTAAATGCCAGAAAAGAGTTAAGAAATTTGAGAAAGGAAATTCATTTAACATGGAAAGGCAAAATGACTTGGTAAAACTATGAATTTTAAAGAATTTGTAGATATGTTTGTATGTGATGTTGTGGTTTATTGAAAATGGGAAAGTAAACATTACTAGCTGATCTGGCGAATATTGCTGTGAATGAGAAATTTTTCCTTTCCATGGCACACCTCATTTTTTTCTTCTCATATACCTATCGCTCTTTTTCTCTTACAAAAATTTGTATTCTAACTTTAAAAAAAAAATTAATAAAATATTTTTTTATGTAGCCTTCTTGTATCAGGAAATAATTTTTTTTTTTTTTCATTTAAGAAATAGTGGTGGCACTAAAATTAAGCTCTATTGTTTCAGTAATTAAACAATTTTAATAAAAGTTTAGTTTAACTTAATGAATCGGTATTTATATAAATTTAATAATTATAGTATACATCCAACGTTTAAATTGAATTTCACTTTAACCTCAACAGCTCAACTACACTGCAATTAAATAACCGTTAATTTACGTGCATTTAACCTTGGCACTTTTAGTGACGTAGCAAGTAAATGCAAAGGCGTGCTCCTGAGACCGCACACACAAACGCACTATAAAATCGCCTAAGTAAAACAGCCTTCAAAGCCCTTAATTAACTACATTGCATATTTTCGGTGTCTCCATTGTAATTATGTTTCACGTTGTTGTTGTAAGTACTAGCTAGCCAAAAGACTTGAACTCCACTTTGTGGTCTCATTGCCCATAACTTAGTCAGCAATAAAATAATTTTAGTAAATTTATTGTAGTTTTTGTGGTTCAACTATTGACTAGCTATTATCTGGTCTGTACGCGCTAATATTACGTCAAGTCAGCAACGTGTAATTACTTTGCACTTAGACTGTCGTAACGTAATGTACGGGTGGTAGTGGTGTTGGTAGTTAGTTTAATTTTGGTGGCAAGGTCATACGCCACCCCTATTTTTTTAGAACACCAATGTAGCAATGTAGTTATTAAGCATTGTTGTTGTATTCAAAACGGCACTACTTTAAATACTTCCGTAAATATTGCAAGGGAATTTGCTTAGTTGAAGGTAACGTAATTCGTAGCAACACTGTCCTTGTGGTTTCGCATTAACCCTTGCATGAAATATTGAAAATTTGTGTTCGAACTAAAATGAAATAAAATAAAATAAAATAAAATAAAATATTTTGTTGTTGGTTTTTGCGATCTTTCTTGTTTTTACATATTTGTAAGTTTTGCAAGCTTGAGATCAGAGAAACAATAATTCGTAATGCATTTTAATTGTCAGTTTTTGGGAAAAATTGATAATTGGAGAAAAATTACATTGTTAAATCACAGCGATGGATAGGATTACATGTTTCAGAGTTTCCAAGCTCATCATCAGATCCCTTTTCGGACACTGGGATGCGAACCAGTGTCTGCACCAAAGCCGCTGTTAGAAAATTCTAACATCTAAGCTATGATGCCCTGTGACGTCACAATGCACTTATCTCCACTTCAATTAATTCCCTTTTGTTTGTTTGTTCTTGCCAACAGTTGTTGTTCTTGTCACTGTTGGCAAGAACAAACAAACAAAAGGGAATTAATTGAAGTGGAGATAAGTGCATTGTGACGTCACAGGGCATCATAGCTTAGATGTTAGAATTTTCTAACATATGTAAAATAAAATAAAATAAAATAAAATAAAATAAAATAAAATAAAATAACATAAAATAAAATAAAATAAAATAAAATAAAATAAAATAAAATAAAATAGAATAGAATAAAATAAAATAAAATAAAATAAAATAAAATAAAATAAAATAAAATAAAATAAAATAAAATAAAATAAAATAAAATAAAACAAAATAAAATAAAATAAAATAAAATAAAATAAAATAAAATAAAATAAAATAAAATAAAATAAGGTAAAATGAAATAAAATAAAATAAAATAACATAAAATAAAATAAAATAAAATAAAATAAAATAAAATAAAAAAAATACAATAAAACAAAATAAAAAAAAAATAGAAAAAAAAATTAAAAAATTAAAATAAAATAAGAAATATTAGAAGAGGAAAGGAGGTCAATCCTTATTCCATTTTTTGTCGACAAACCTTTTTTGTACATTTATAAAAGTATTGAGCAAATGTTACTAGGGTTAATGAAGGGTTAAGCTCTCACGAAAATTCGTTGTGTGTATTTACGAGTTATTAAAAACCTGCCTACCAACGCACCTACTATACAAATACATAAGCCAAATTTATTACGTAGGCTAATACGAACGCCCACATAAACTCCTTCTATTACCATTTCAATTGTTCGCCATAATATTTACTCAATTTCAATCGAGCACCCCCACACCAATTTCAAAGCTAAATGCTAGAATTTTGCAATCGAAACCGAATTCTACGTATACTATTTGAACTCGGCGTGCACCAACATAGATTGTCGACAATAGGTATACCAATCGTGGTAGTAGGAGTAACTGCTGGTTGGGGTGGGGGGTGCTCAATGCCGAGCGACTTTTGGCCTAGTTAGAAGCGCATGTATGTTTGTGTAGATTATGTATGCTTGCAGCGATTATTATTTTGCAAATATGTATGTAAGTGAATATGTTGCACGAATGTAAGCTTGTGGCAAGCAATCAGTCTGCGTTTTAGTGGGAGGGAGGGTGGTAGTTTGCAACAAAAGAGAAGCCATGCCACTTGAAAATCGCCTGGCAAATATTGCCTGTGAGTTGCTACTAGATTTATAAGCAATATTGCCGTTACTAACCTCAAACGTGGTGTGCTGGCATTGTTGTTGTGTTGGCATTTAACACTACCATTATTTGAGATATCGCAGCCACAGGCAAATGCAGTCGCTGCGCCGACAAACTTGTATGGATTTTGCGTTTGCGAAAAGCTAATTCTACCGCAGGTCAATTGCAATAGCGTCGTAGGCTTCTTAAAAGGTGGGGGGATTAATAGTTATATGGGTACGCGGGCGTAGATACAGCAGTGGGTAAAGTAATGGCGCACTCTAATTGCATCCGTCTCGATAGTGTAGAGTAAATTCCGCCCCTTGAGAGAACCCCAACCTTCGGATTTTATAACTTCAGATTCTTTAAGGCAACATGACTGTCAACGAAGATTGGAGCATTTTCTGCTGGTACCACACTCTTAGGCAGTAATCGAGCTGTTCTTTCTACCTTAGCCCGGAGTGATATTCAGAATTTTAGATGTACTTCGAAGTATTTGAGAGACATTTTCTTCCAAACATGTATGGTACTATGATGTTGGACTGTGCTTCTTCGCTGCCCATAACCATACCTATACCCATTAAGAAACTTTGAATTGTCTCTAATGGCTTTGTTTAAATATAGATATGCATTGCCACGCATAGACCCATAGACACATGTTCCTACAGACATATGAAGTCGTACCTCGCCCTTCGCAGCAGCTGTTACGCACTGATTGATTTCCAGTCCATTCAGTGGTGGAAGGTGTATTAGGCGAGTTGATATTGCGAAATCATATTGCAGCAGCGTAAACCTAACAAACCACAACATTGTCATATGGCATATATACACGAGCTGTAATCTTTTGTAGTCGATTTACAAAAATCAAACATTGAGCAAAATTTTCGTAAAAGCATCGATGGTTCTGATAGACTAATAGTTAACTGAGTGTGCCAAAAACTTTCTGACGAAAAATTATTTAGTCATGTATACTTTAAAAATGAGTGAAAAAAAAAATTTTATAAATTGTTGTTGTACAAAATATTTAAAAAATTTAACTCTTAGTTACTTTTGCACTAGTCGTACCTTTTGTTTGAACTCTATTAGGAAATAGCGCGAATTCGGTTCTTTTTGTTCTTTTTTCAACTCGTTTACAAAAGATAACACCCACTGCATATTTGTTGTTAGTGCTCAACGCGCTCATACCGTTAACTATGTCGGCCAACAGCTGTAACGTGGATGTGTTTGTGGCTTGGTGTGTGTGCGTATGGCTGCATTTCATTGAAGGACAATTAAATTCCGTTCAAATATTAATTTATAGTAAAGGCATGCTATGTTGTTGTTGTTTTTATTATTGCAACAAATAATGTTAAATCATAGCTTTAGTTGATATTTTGAATAGCCAGTTTGAATTGCAAAAGACATTGTAATTTGAGGTTATCATCAGAGTTGAATTGATATATAGCAAGGATGAATGCGAAGGAATGAAGCCAACAATTGGATTTGTCGTGTGAAAATTCAGTTATTTGAACGCCTTTGCTTGCAAGGAATATATACATACATACATATATTTATTGAGAAATGGATATTTGTGTGTATATGTAAATATTTAATAGATTTAAAGTTGACTTATTATCAAAGGAAGGGATTGGAGTAGCAGCCAGCTCACTTAAATGAATTTTTGAATTGAAAAAAAAAAAACAAACAAAAAAATAAGAAAGCAGAAAATGTTATATCCGATCAGGATTATTAAAAAAAATTTTAAATTAAAAAAAAAATTTATTTTCTTATTTTATTCATAAAAAAAAACTTCCTATGTTTTCATGGACTTTTATCGAAATTTCTTGAAATGTACAGTCGAAAAAAATTATATTTTTATTTTATTCATATGTAAGAACAAGCTTCCTATGCTTTTTTATTAAAATTTCACTAAATATACAGTCGCGTGCATTAAAATAACTTCATTAAAACTGGTGCGAAAAGCGCCTGCCAACACAAAGCAGCGTGACTTACCTAATTTCAACACACAAACGAACACACATTTTTTATGCAAAAAAAAAATTCAAAAAACCGTTTAAAAATTAAATAATTTTTCAACTGAAATTAGCAAAAAAAATACTTTGTTCGAACGTAAACATGACATGTTTTCACTTTTGTCCCCAAAGGGCAACATAGACAGACTACTTGAAAAATGAGCAGCCATACACACATACAATAGAGTCATGCAAGGTATTTAATAGCTTTATTTCACTTTTGTTTTTTGGTGTTGTTGCTTTTAAAATGTTAAACGTGCAATTGCGGTGGGCGTTAAATTACACGAAGCGGAATGCATGTATGTATGGGTGATGGATAAATTTTTAGTGGATTTTTTTTTTATTATACATAAGTTATTTAGGTGTAGGTTTTGACTGAATTATATAATTTTTGCTTAAGTTAAAAAAAAATTTTAATAAAAAAAAATTCAGTAGAAAGGAACGCCGTTTTAATAATAACATAAGACTCTCAAAAACTTTACTCTGTAGAGATATTATTATCGTCCCTGAAAAGGGAGCCAAGTCAGTCCACAATAGGACCATTCTGAAACGCCCTCTCTCAACTAAAAATTTATTTATCAACTTTCAGCGATTTCCATCTAGTCTCTTTGCCTTTTCAAACGCGCCACATACATTTGGCTGCTCTCCGTCAAAGTATGTAGAACCGAATCGTTCATTGCATAACGAGTAGGACTGACAGACTGCCTCATCACCATTCTTTCAAAAAAAAAAAACATATAACAAGCTTCCAGCAGCAGCATAAACAGACGCCCTTAAGACTATGGCGTTTTAGTTATTTAACACCATTAGCAACGCTGAGTTTTACAACACTTACAAGTTGTTGTTGTTGTAATTACAACACTCTCAATCACTTTTGTACAGATTTTTAACACACAATGAAATGTATTTGTTGCTGTTGTTGTAAGTCAGTTTGCTGCATATTAGTTGCCCATTAGGCAATGTGTCAGATTCGCTTGTTTACGACTGCAGCAGCCTCGGCAGCAGCAGCAAGATACCTCACGCATTCACCTCACCTCAACTCGCCACAAATCAAAGTTGCCACCTTCCTTAGCATTTTGACAAATCAAAGCAAAGCAAAAAAAAAACAAAAAAACGCTTAACAACTAAAGGCAAAAACGTGCAAGTCAAAGGAGTTGAGGAGGTACGCCATCAAAAGAAAGGGAGTGTTTAATACTTGGCAAATGGCAAAAATGTTCAATTCACACATACAAACATACTTGCAACAGCAGGGCGAAAATTGGTTGCGGCTGCCACGACGTGCAACGTGATATGTTAATCATAATGTCGAGCAGTGAAAATTTCGTAATGTTGCATAATCAATACAAGTACAACAATAAGAACAAAAAGTTGCTACAGTAACAAAATTTATAAGGCTACATTTATATAAAAGGGAACAAAATTTTAAGCCTACTTTTTTTTCAATTCAGGGATTTTTTTCTATGTTTTTCTAACTTAATTAAAAATATTTTTTTTTAAACATTTCGCTACGTGCGCCACCTATCGGCAAATTTTGTCTGATCATAAATATTATACTAGAATTTTTTAAATATAATCATCGCTACTTACACTACTTTTCAATATAGCCAGCATTATCATAAGCTTATCCTACTTTCCCTTACTGAATTCCTGTGCGCCACCTAGCGGAAATTGTATTTTTACAATACACCACGTGTCAAGTCCAAAAGCAAGTAAGAAAGCGACTTAATATAAAGGTAGTCGAATTTTTGAAGTATCTAAGAGCGTTTTAACAACGAAATTGCTATGACGTGATTTGCTTGAGAAGCGGCTTACGATTACAAAAGTTTTGTATTTGGGCTGCAGCGGTAAAATGTAAGTTATTGGCTGCAAAATTGGCATTGTTAAGGCATTGTGTGAAAGGCAAAGTGAAACGAGTGGAGGCGGTGCGGCATATTAGCATTAAAATAACTGTTAACATATGTATGTATGTATGTATGTATGTAGAATGTGGGATATGAATAGCAATTATGTAAGTGTGATGCGTTGAGATATTTGAAACACCGCAATCATCATCATTCGATTTTTTAACAGTTTGACTCAGCTCAACATGTTTTTTGGGACCAAAAAGAGAGAAGATATGCGGCAACTTTCCATTGACGTTATGGTTATGTATTAATGTGTGGTAACTACGTGGTAGCTGCGTGGTAGCTGCGTGGTAACTGCGACTTCAAGGGAACTTTACTCACAGATGTCACTTTTCAACACATTGTTGTTAGTTAGTGCAAAACAGACGTAATATTTATGGAAAAAATGGGATGTTTTAGAATAAATAACTTTGAAGTCGTACTTACCCAAAAGCGCTACTTCAAAGTAATTCATACTTAACTTGACTAAAATTTTTTAACTTAAAAATTATAATAAAATAAATAAATAAAATACCGAAAGTATTTATAGCGTTACTCCAAAGTTATGGAAAAGTTCCGACTACCACAAAGTTTCCGTTGCCACTCCACGGTGCCATCTGCAATTCGTTTATAAACGAAACAATGTTGCCAAGGCACTTGTTTTTATCATTCAATTTAGCGGTTTTTATACAACAACAGTACATGCAATATCTCCTAGTTTGTTGCTTAACCTCACATCCAATTATATACTCTTCTCTTGCACACGAACTTAGGCTCCCTTACACAAACATCAGCTCTTATCTCAACTACACGTCATCACATTAACGCCTACAAACTCCTCGTGTACCATTCTCCCATTTAAACGCTGCCATATGTTCCAAACTCACGCATTATCTTTTCCGTATCTCATCCTTTCTTAACAAACAAGCATGCTCAATCCTTGCATCTTCAAACTTCTTCCAACTAAATCACTTCTTCCTTGCTTACTTCAATACCACAAATGTGTCATTTGCTTGCCAATAAATTTCCCTTTTGATTGCGGTGATCTCGGCTCGCGGTGTCTGTTGCATTGTTTACACCTGTTGCTGTTTTCACTTGAGATCGTTGGCGCGCTGATTTGTTGGCGTCGCATCCTTCCATCCTTGCATCCTTGTTGTATATTATTGTAAGTAAGTGTGTATATATGTAATAAATAAATAATGGTTGGCCAGCGGCTGACTGCTTTGCTTTGCTATTATTTGTTGGCAGTTATTACAACAGCCGTTTTCGTTGTTGTTGTTGCTCTTGCTGTCGTTACTGTTTTGTATTTATTGTCATTTGTGGTATTTTCGGTGTATTTAACTGGCAAGCGCGGCAAACAATTTACACCTTCTGTTGTGGTTGTAGTCAGTTGTGGTTGCATTAAATCAATTTTCGGTGCAAGTTGTAGCACGATATTGCCCGGTAGTTGATAGCAAATAAATTATTGCTCACTCCAATGGATGTTGCTGGTACTTCCTGCTGTGAAACATATGTTCGCCGCATTTTAGTATTTAGTCGTCGCGGTTTTGTGAAATTCAAGTGATAAATATGAAGTTGTAGAGAAATTCGAAAAAGTGTTGTTATTAAATTTATTCAGAACGGAAGTCAATATGTGGAGTTGCAGATGGATGGGTTTTGGCTAGTACCAAGAGCTCTTTATCTGAAAAATTTTCCGATTTTATTTTAATAATAGAAATGAGAGCTTTTCCATATAATTGATTAGTTAATTGATGTGGCGAGTTCCCTCTTACTCCAAATAGTAATACCTGGAAATTCTAAAAATATTCTTAGGAGCTATTTAGGACTGTATACATGTATGTATGTGTCTTTAAAATCTCACCAGCCACGTGTGAGTGCAGTCGGTCGGAAGAGAGCTCACAAAAATATTGTTACACACTGCAAGCGCCTAGAAGTATACTTCTCTTTGAAGTCAACCTTATGAGGCGAAAAAGAAACATCACTGTGCATATAGATATGTACTGGTTTATGTGTAAATACCTGTGATAACTAAGCTATCTTCTAAAACTACTCACAACTCATCCCTAATGTATTGAGACATACATATGTATATAATTCTCCGCAGTTGGCCTGCAGCAGCTCTGACACAATGTCCTTGAAACAATGCTGCGGTTTACACCGGTTATTAAATTTATTTAAGCTCACTTGAGATAAGATGAATGGCTAAAAGTGCAGGTCATTAAACAAAAACAAAAGGGTCAAAGCACAGCAGTTACGCTGTAAGGGTTGCGGTTTCAAAACCACAAGCTTTGTTAAAGTAGCAACTAAGCCAAAGTATTGAACGGCGGCCAGGTGTAATGGAAAATGCAGGTGAAAGCAAAAAAGTAAGAGCAAGGAAATTAATATTAGTAAAATTAAAATAAAATAAAATAAAATAAAATAAAATAAAACAAAATAAAATAAAATAAAATAAAATAAAATAAAATAAAATAAAATAAAATAAAATAAAATAAAATAAAATAAAATAAAATAAAATAAAATAAAATAAAATAAAATAAAATAAAATAAAATAAAATAAAATAAAATAAAATAAAATAAAATAAAATAAAATAAAATAAAATAAAATAAAATAAAATAAAATAAAATAAAATAAAATAAAATAAAATTAAATTAAATAAAATTAAATTAAATAAAATAAAATAAAATAAAATAAAATAATATAAAACCAAATATAATTTTTCACCCCCACGCTCTAAATCGCATCCAAACAGTTAACCACAGGGTGCTCACTGCATTCAGAACTTTCAGCAAATCGTTCGCTGCTTTGCTTTTCTACTTTCTGTATCTGTACATATGTATGTATGAGTGTGTGCATATGTCATTGCTTGCATAATGCATTTGTTGTTTACATGCTGTTGTGATACTTCGTACTTTTCATTTGCATACTTTCAGGCATCTCTCTATTCCACATCTGTTGAGAAGAGAGTAGGCGAATTGAGTTTTGCGGCGAAATAAGAAATGGAAAGTGAAATGTGTGTATGTGTGTTGGGAAAACAGAGCGTTGGTGTGTTGAATTTTTCATGGTCAAAGCGAAATTGGGGTGTTGCTGTGGTGAATTTATGCAAAAGCGTTAACCCAGCACTGATTATTAGTGATTATAAATTAATGTGAGTGGCGTTTGAGTGGTGAATGATGTGCTTGAATGTTTTTGAATTCTTTTAGTGGAAATTTGCTGAGGTACTTGACTTTTTACGTTGATTAAGAATTTTCTTTAATAAAATTTTGATAATATTAGTGAGCTTTTTTGCTTTTTGAAAGCTTGTTCTTATTATTGTAAAACTCGTTTGATCTATCCAAAAAAAAGTTATGTAGGCATGTATACATACCGTCTGCTAATTAAAAACTATACTGAAAGGTAGTAATAGCGAAAGGCGATAAAGAAAACAAACATTACCCTATTTAACAAAATGCGTTTGAAATAAAAAGGGTCTGCTAAAGGAAAAAAAAACAAAAACAAGCACATATGAACATTGAAATTAGAACAAAGACAACAAAATTCAAAGCATTGCATTATGTCACCAAATTTTCTGTTCTTTTCAGAACTACAACAATAGAGCAAAAGTGTTTATGTACTCGTATTTGAGCGCTTTGTATTTTTTTTTTTCGTTTCCTCCACCTTATCCAATTATATATGAATGTATTGAACTATTTAATTCACCTGGGCTGATTTTTATCCTTTCTTCGGCGCTTTTGTTGTCGTTTATTTTTCTCTCAATTTTTTTTTAATTTTTTTTTTTTTTTGCGAAATGCTAATCGCTTGTGTGTCGCTGAAGCATATGCGGAAATTTTCTTAGATCTTTTATCTATTGCTTTATGACAATGAATTTTCACTTTGATAATCGAAACCATATATTTGCAAACCTTTGGGAGGGTTACTTGTGCATTTTCTACTTCGATTACGATAAATATTTATTTTGACCTTTTTGTTTTGGAATGCATATATGTACATGAAAGTGATACGCTTTAAGGATTTTTGTCATTGAAATGTATGTGATAGCTCTTTCGACTGCCTTAGTATTGTAAGACTTTTTGAGTGCCTCATATGCAACTAGCACCAGGTTAGTTTCTTTACATGGGCTTGAACTGATCCCTTTTACTGAAGAATACCTATGAAGAGACTTTTGGGTAGTATCGGATAAATCCAGTTTGTTCCATTACGGTTAAGGTCGGACAGGTATATCTAAAACGCCTAAAAGTAGGCTGCATAAATTTAAATTTGTTTATCCCAATGATCATCACGGAAGAGCTGGGACCAAGTCCTCTTATGAACGAAACGTATTGATAGCGGACAACTTTTTTGAGCTTAGTCATTTCTCTGATATTAAGGTGCTGATGCGGAGAAATCTTATTATTTTTCTCCCAACTTTTATCTCATTTTACTTTAGAGATTCTCAGCTCCATTTCAGCATTCACAACCGGAAGACATAGAAACAAGCTCCAACAACGAAGAAACGACTTTAAAAAATTCCATCCGCTTCACTTTAATGCGACAAAGGAAAAAAAAAGCATAACAATAAAATCCGAAGAAAAATAAGAGGCGAACACTCCAAACATATACGGATATACAGCTATTATGCCCAGTCGTTTAAACCGAATCTGTGTCGCTGTGTTGCTGAAGCTCAAAAACCCAAGTAACCTAAATTGGAAAATTGGAAAAGCGTTGCTCGTTCGAGCAAATACACAAGCCTTTGTTGTAAAAATACATACACACATACACGCAGCCAACATACATAGATTGTGGGTGTGACTGTGGCAAAGTTTGGGGTGTGGCGTTTAGGGCGTTGAGCATGCATTGCTATGTGAATGAATGTAACTGAAAATTTAATGCCATAGCGGCGAAGAGGCTGTGATTGTATGAGCCGCGCAAAAACACACACACACACGCACACACATCCCCGTACAACAATACGACAAGCACCAAGCTGAGCAGAGAGAAGAAAAAAATTGCAAACAAATAAAGCTAAAACACAAAGACATGCAATTTCACACATTCAAAGGCTGAATACGAGATGAGGTTGAATGTGAATTACGAAAGCTAAAAAGTACACAAACACAAAAAACCAGGGAGATGCATGCATAAGCGCACTTATCCTTAAATGTGTTTATAGTCATTCTAACACACTGAGTGAAAGGGAAGTGGGGTAGGACGCTATGGAGAAATTCGTAGCAAAAGGAATGATGCAGTAGGTAATCGAAAGAAGTGCAAGTATATGGATTTACGCCCGCACATTCACTTCAAAAGGACAAATTGCGGGTGGGGAGTGATAAAAGTTTGCGAGCTGCGTGAGTTTGGGTTTTTTTCGCAAGCAAACTGTTGCAAATATTTTACTACTTTCAGAACAGTTGTTTGAAACTTGGATACCAAAGGACAAAAATATAAAATATTTATTAAGTCAAATTTCATCAAAAATTTCATCAGAGCTTGTTATTGTTGTTGTAGCTTGCTTTCCCTGCCTAGTCGTCATATTGCAATAAATATAAATTATTATTACTATTCCAAATAAACTGAATGGAGTCTTTCTGAGCAACAGAAGTTTGAAATGCACTGGATCACGAAATTTTGAAAGGCACTGGACTAGCAACTGAACTGGAAAGACTTTGGGGAAGTACTGGAATTTTGACAATCAACAGCTATTTTTAGAAAATAAAGACCCAAACACGAAGTGAAATGAACAACAACTTTTGTGCGACAAAGCGAAATTTTATTAGGCCCCCTCCTCTGGTACATACCAACACGTGTGTAAATGTACTAGATTGCAAGCTTTCTAAGTTTTATATTTCAACACTTTTCTCGTTGTTGGCATTGTTAACTCTAACAGACTGAAAGGCGCTGTACGACACGAAGAAAAGCGAACAATAGTCAAATTCCAGTAAAGAAAGTGTGAAAAAAATTGTCGCATGCCACATTGACAAAAAGGATGAGCAAGAGAAATGGGAATGCAATTTTAGACAAAAGACTTTACAGATTGCCAGCAGCTTATTCCCACACATACATACATACGAGTATAACGTACCAAGTCTAAAGTGGAAAAACATAAAAAAGAAGAAACAAAAGTCTATTTCATATTAGCGCGGAAGTCTAAGTCGCCGGAATGGGTTGACTTAGAATTGAGTGAATTGTTGCAATGAAAAATGGAGCAAAGTGTCTTTTGTCATAGTAAAATACTACTTATTTAGGTGTCAACAAATAATGTGTGAAAAGGTGATAGAGAATTTTTAAACAAAGTTGAGAAGGAGTTCATACATACATACATACTTAAATATGTATGAATATATACAGCTTATTTTTATTTGGGTTAGTATTTGTTGAAAAATTAATACTCGAAATTAGGTTAGACACTTGAAGTTTGAGTAAATAAATAACTTGCGATAATAATATAGGAAGAAATATAAATACTTAAAGTAGCAGTAAAAATTCGGCACGAGTGAGGTTTTTCGTACAAATAGAGATTCACTGAGTTGATTTGATTTAAGTTAGGGATCATTGTGGGGCAAAATAAAGGTTTTGTAAGGAAAATTTTTTTTTTTTTTTTTGATAGTGTAAAGGTTTATTTTATGATTTATGGACGCTTTCGATATTGTTTAAGTATTCTGTTAGAAAGTTTTCGGTACCATATTGGATTGTTTTAGGTATCATTCTGTAAACTTTTAGGAGCATTTCGTTGTTGATTTTCGGAGTTTTTTTTTGGGATAGTTTACGGGATCATTTTATGATTTATGGACTATTTCGATATTGTTTAGGAATTATATTAGGAATTTTTCGGGAACATTTCGAATTGTTTTAGAGATCATTCTGTAGTCTTTTAGAGCACTTTTGGTGTTGTTTTACGGGGTCCTATGCTCAAAACATAACATCATAAAAACCATAGGTATGAATGAGTTGCAGTTTGCGACCGTAGTATAATACTTATGGGTCCCTCAAGGCCTTAAAAGTATTGTACCGCTAATATTTAACCCAAACAAGTATACAACTGAGCATCTTTCACTTCAAATATCAATATGCACATAGGAGTAAAGACATATTGAAACCGGATATATGATAATCATTTAACCAGCAACCATTCACCGTCATTAAAGTACTGAATTCCGCTACGTAAACAAAATCATAAGGAAATATGCTTTGTTAAAAAAAAAACAAAACAAATAAAAAAAATGAAGTTCTTTGCGGCAAACAAAAAACACAAAAAAAAACCAATAACAATGAATATCTAAGTATAGCGTTGAAGGATAAAATTGTCAACGCAACGTTTCAAAAAGGATATTAGATTGCACAAATAAGTAAATAATCATGAAATATAAAAAAAAACAACAAAAAACAAAGATAAAAAAAAACAACAACCATAAAATATGAAGCAAAGGTACAAATACATATCAATTGCGTTTCAAAGCATTAACAGCGAAAAAATAAAAACAAAATGCATAAAAAAGGAAAAGGGTGGAGCAGCAAACGCCAACAGCAAAGGACTCGGTTTCGTTTACTCACTATTTATTTGAAATTTGAATAAACGCTGTTATAGCGCATTTATTTGTCAACCTCAAAATGATTGCTGTGACATTTTTTTGTTTCGATTTTTTTTTTTGCTGGGAGCGTATTTATAAAATATTTTTTTTTTCTTTTTTTGCTAGTACAGCATAGATATGATTTACAATATATACCCCACAAGAAAGCTGCGAATTTTATGAGGGACTTAGATAGCATTTTTATCATTGGAGAAAGTCTCTATAAAGTGAAAAAGGCTTCATAGTTGTTTTAGGGATTAAGCTTAGGTCTAAGGGACTTATAGTTCCGTTTCCATATAATTAAGTCTAATAGGATTAATTTTTACCGAAGTGCTTAGCATGTAGGGTATATACATATATGTTCATACTTCTAATTTCTTTCATCGCGTTGCAAAGAAAAGACGATCTCTTCATGGTATAAAATGCTTAGCAAACAAAAAAATGTTTTTTATGAAGTGCCATGAAATGAGGTTTGGCAAGGTGTAATTAAGCCGACGTTATATGCATATACTCGCACACGTTTATTTGTTTCTTAGAGTCTTCAGTTATGTTTATTTACAAGGAGGCTTGCCTCTGTTCAAACTCTTGTGTTGGCATATCCTGTGCGCGGCAGCTGGTGACAAAATTTGCGGCTTCTTTTTATTTGTTTTTTTTTTTTTTTGCTTCCCTTTGATATATAATTCCTAAACCGCAGCCGCACATACAATAGAAATTTCACATATCAGTGTATCATATAATTTAGCTCATTATCGCTATAATTTGATTAAAAATTAAATAGACGAGTAAATTTTGAACTGAGACGGATTAACCTCAGCTACAAGAAATATTTCAAACTTTCCGACATCATGATTGTCATGCGACATTAAATATTGCATACTTTTAGGCGTATGTTTATGGATAATCCACGGATGGAAACAGAAGAGTGGCCTTGACAGAAATAATAGTTTTGAATAAATAAAAAAATTTATTTAGTTTTATAGAAAATTCAAAGGATTAAACTACACATACCCTAACATGTCTTCTCTTTACATTGACAGTAGAAAAGTTCTGAATCAAAGCAAATTATTTCAAAAATCAAAAGAACTATTTATTTGGAAGGAAACGTCCTTCAGCTGACTCAACAAATCACAAAATGTTTCCATGCAAATTTCAAATTCCTTAAATATTTCACAAATTTAAATCTTGTTATTTAAGCCCCCACATAAGTACAAAATCTAAAAGTACCTTTGTTTTATTTTTCAAAGCAAAATTGTTTTACATACTCAATTAAGATGGCCATTTCGAACTTTTTTTTGACTTTCTCTACAATTTAGGTCACTTGGTTATTTCAACAATCTGTTTTGAAGCAATTTAGCTACCCACGAAAAGAACAACCGCAATGTATACATATGTACATTTAAAAGAGACTATGTGGGCGAAAGTAAGCAAAGCACGCACACACAATTCCGACAGGACAATAGACAGGATAATAGGACAATACAAAGGGAAACTATAGGATAGCTGTTTTTGTCACACTAAAAGTACAATTTTCAAGTATTGTGTCACTTTGACCAACTAGCAGTGTATATATGTATGTATAGAAAAATATACTCCCAGTAGGGACAGTTTTGAGTTGGGAGCTCTACTAGTTCGGCCTTAATCCTTTTTGCTTGCAAACAAGTCTCGAATTTGACAAGAAGAAAAATTGCGTTTTCTCCGTTTCCTCGAAAATGATTAATATTTATTGACAAAGGGTGACGGAAAATTGTTCCAGTATAATTCTCATAAGAAGTCCTCTATCTCTAGTTTTTTTTTATACTTTTGACGCTTCAATAGCCTGGATTCTACAATTCTGATCTCTCTCGGGCTAGTTCAATTATACTATGATAGAGATTAGTCAGATGATGTTTAGCAGCATAACAATCGCTTTGTCTGTCATACAAACACACACATACACACAATCTACTTGTCCCAATTTGTTGCTAGGCATCGCCTAAAACGCCTAAAAGCTTGCTATATATGCTGTTGGAGTCCCTAAAAAAATGTTGCCCCCCACTTCAAACTATACCAACCCACGAGCGTTCGCTTCTAAATATGCAAGTTGTGCGTGTATTGGTCAACTGTATAATTGTAATGCTATCTATCTCTCTCTGTAGTTGTATGCTTGTATTGTTGACTGTCACACATGTCCTCTTTGATTGTGATTAATGGCGCTTGTTTGCCTTTTGTAGTTTACTTCGCCTATTATTGCTATGTTTTTGCCATTTTCACTGCTACGAATTTGTTTTTTGGGGAATTTTGCTTTATGCACTTGTACAGAGCGCTTCAATTGTGCTTTTCGTCACAGTTTTAATGTATGTATGTTTGTTTCATTTTCAATTCGTTGTGTGTTTTGACATGTTCATTGTTCTCGTACGTGACATCGCCTTAGGTTGTACTATTGTCTGTGGTCACTATCTACACAATTTGGAAGGAAGCATAGAAATGTGCAAATTTTCATGTTTTACACCTTTACAAGGCTTTCGCACTTGAATGGGTAGTTCTTTTTTTTTTTTGTTTTACTATCTTTTCCATTTGGAGAGTGATTGGCAAATGTGGGTAGAAAACGTGTTTTTGGCATTTCACTTCGTTTTCGTGCTTTTTTTATTTTTATCTTTTGCTTTGTCAAGATAAATTTGGAAGTTTTAATGATATTTCATTGTCTTCTAGCAGCTTTTGTGGTGAACTAAATTTTGCAATTGGTCAAGTTGATTAATTAATTAGAATGTGAAAAGTGGAATTTAAGAAATTTGTTTATAACTATAATTGTACATATGTGAGTGGCTGAAAGAAGTTATGGGGTGAGCTTAAATTCTAGAAAAGTAGAAAACTAATTAATCGAGCTTTTTTCTCACCAAATTTTTAAAACAATAAATAATATTTTCTACGAAAAAGTCCTTTTTAGGTCTCACCAAATTTTTAAAACAATAAATAATATTTTCTACGAAAAAGTCCTTTTTAGGTCTCAAAAAGTATGAAACATTTAAAAATTAGCGATGTGGTAAGAGAATGAACTGAGTACTTAGCTAAGTCTTTAACGGCTATTAGAACTGGATCAGTAAAATTGGCTTAGAGTGATGGTTAGAACCAGTTTGAGAACTCTCATAAAGACCTCCTCAAGACTTTTTCACAAAAATACAGTTTTTTGCTGATTAATAATTTAATTATTTTCAATATTTACAATTATTTGAATTTTTAGTCACATAAAAGGTGACAGTTTTCCGTGTCCCCTACAGCGTCCCACATTTCTCTGCGCTCTGTAGAAGGGTTTCTGCTGCTGAAAATGTCATATGCGTTGGCCATGACCGAATTAAATCTGTACCGCGCGACGTTAAGGCCACCCACTTTCTCTGTCTCATTTATTTACACAAATCAAAAATACACTTTTAATGCATAACTAATTAAGTGAAAGTAAAACAACAAGGAACAATGAAAAGTAGAGAAAAAAAACGTAATAAAACTTCATCTTATATGGCAACGCCAAAAAGCAGAACTGAAGAACAAAACAAGGAGAGTAGGTAAAGACGAGCGATGTTGCAACGAAATAAAATTAAAAACTGATTTTCTGCACAGCGAGAATACAATAAACGAAGAAAGAAATGTATTCTGCCTTACAAATGAAGCGTACAAAATGAAAACGAAAGTTTCAACAACAACAAATGTTTCATAAATGCAAACAGCTAAAGGCAGCCACTTTTGCAAGGAGCTCGTATGGAGCAAAGTATGAATGCAAGTACGCCAATGAGAAGAAGAAAAGAAAAATTAAACAAAAGTTTATGAAATTGAAAAAAAATAAATAAACTGAGATATGCATGGTACCTTGCAGAAAATTGGAGCAGTTCATAATATGGACCAGTACAAGTACTTAGAAAAAATTCAAATTTGCGCCCAGCACTACGTAGTAATAGTTTATGCCTTAGGTTTGTAGTCCCTCCATAGAAGGAGCTCAACTTTTTGAGCTTTCGCTTTATACCTAAGACTCTCATGGGAGCAAGGCGCTGTACCTTTTTGTTCTCAAGCTTACACAATATTTTGTTGGGTATGTATAAATAAATAAATTTTTTTTTGTGCCCTACTTACTTACACTTTTCTTTTATTACTCCTTTGTACGTATTGCTTATTAAGTTTTTGGCTAGGTAGAGTGCAATAAATTGCGTTAAGGAACGCAAGAACAAAAAATTTAGCAACAAATGCTTATCGTAGAAGTCTCAAACAAACGCACTAATTAAAACATTAATCTAGCTTAAACTTGCATTAAGGGCAGCGTAGAAAAGGGCTGTTTACAGAAGGATGGCTAAAGAGGTGTGACTGAAAAATGGGAAGAAAAGAAATTTTCAGCTGAAACCACAAAAGAAGTTAAGAGTGGGTTTAGATGAAGAGTAGAGTAAAAAGTTTAAAAAGGAACTATAATCTAATAGGCAAATGAAAAAAGTCAAGCGAAGTTTATCGAAAGGGCAAATTAAATTTCGCTTGGTAGTCGACCAAAACTTAGAATCAAAAAAGCAATGAGGAAACAAAACTTACATTTCGAGAACTGACAGTGAAGAACAACAAAAAAAACGGCTTCATAAAAACTATCAGTGAAATGGAAATTGAGGAATCGACTGCTAGATAGTCATCGATTAAGCGCATGCGCAACAGTAGCACTACCAGACTTAACATTCAAGCCTTTTAACCAAATCACAATTATGCAAATTTTTCCAAGGAAACAGATCACAATCTAAAGAAACAAAGAAATAAAGGAATAAAGTAAGAAGAATTAATGAAAAGCCAGCGTAGCTGATTGAGTTGGGTTATTTAAAATAAAAAAAAAACCAAATCAACAAGGAAATTCGTAAGCAAAAATGATGCACCAACAGGCAACAACAATACCTCAATCAAAGTCAAAATCACAGCACAGAAAGGAGCAAAAATATATACAGACAAGAGTAGACATGCATGCTGCACGTTTACTGCGCGTTTTTATCAGATGCAAAAAGCGCAATTGCATTCAAGATAAAAACAACAAAGCGAATTGAATTGAAAAAGATAATGAAACGAAAAGAAGAAATCAGCGAACAAAAAAAAACAACTTTTTTTTTGTGAAGGGCACAATTGCAATTCCAGGAAATGTATACAAATAAAGTGAAGAAACAAAAAACAAAAAAAGAAAAGAATACATAAATTGACAGCACAAATATCAAAACAAATCGACAACGAACGCGTTTGAGTGAAGTGAGCAAAATGTGCAAGTGGCGTACAGTCGCTGTGCTGTGCCATGAAAACGTGCAGCTAAACGCCAGCGACGACATATCACGCCCGATCACATCACATTCACGTACTCAAAAGTGTTCAAAATGTCAAAAAGCCAGTCAGACAGTTAACCAGTTAAGCAGGCGCACAGTCAATAAGAACTTAACGCAACGTCATCAACGTCTGTAGTTGGCTAGCGCTTGGTGGGCTAAAACAATGCAACAGCGGGCGGTAGACGTGAGGCACATTGCATGCAGATGAGGAGCAGGGTAAGGATCAGCGCTGAAAGTCTCTACTTGAAATACGTTTTGCATACTCTATCATCAGCAAGTAACAGCGTTATCACCTGACTCTTTTCCACTTTCCCTTTGAATTTTTTTTTTAGTTTTTTTTTTTTTGCTGTTTCTTTGATGCCACAAACGATATGGCCACAATGTTGCCACAAATTCAGTGGCAAAAGCAAAAAGAGTGCAAAAGAAACTGCTTAATCTTGTGCTTTGCATCTGCAAGAGGGCGGTCAATACGAGTTCGATATGCGAATTCTATTTGCTTACTTCGCTGAGGCTTGCATCTGCTATTGTTCTCCATCATGCCACTGAGCTCCCTGCTGTTGCAAGTCCTTTTCAGCGTTGCTTTCTGTTTCTGTTTTTTTTTTTTATATTTTTTTGATTTGTTGTTTTATGCTATGCGCCACGGAATTCAATTGAATTTCAGCACTGAAAGTGAACTTCTTGTTGTGTTGTCTGATGACCTTTGCAAATCACGTGCAAACAACAACAAACATAAAGTACAACACTAAGCAGTCACAGGAGACTTTGGCTTTTTTTTAAATTTGTTTTTCTTTTAACTAGCCAAGTCGAGTTTTGCTTTTCAAGATCAACATGATCATCATTATGATCAGCGTGACATTATCGTAATGTTGCATATTCACAGCAGGATTGCGCATAAAGGTGGTGGTGCAAGAGTATTTGGAAGTACAACAAAATTGAATAGCGAATTGAAAAGTGAGTGAAGCACTTGATATGCAAGGCATGTTGCACCTTTTGCGAGCTTTTGTACCAATGTGACTGTGTTTTGAGCGTGGGTAAAACATGATTTATCGTATGCAAAATTTTGAAGTTACTTTTTGTGATTTTTTATCTTTGGTAAATTTTTTTTAATAAAAATTCTATATAGATATAGCGAAGTATTAAATTATGTAGCAAATTTTGACATCCACAACTCTAAAGCGAGTCGGGATCAGTCATCTCTTCTGCGCTAATCTTCAATCACCCATTTTAAAACCAAGTCCTTTACTTTTCTAAATATGCAGCTAAATTCCAACAACTAAATAAAGAAATAAAATTTTACATTTTTCAATATTTCCTAAATTAATAACTAAATCGTCTACATTGCCTGCGGGCCATTAGCTGAAATTATTAATATTCATAGTTGGGTGTTACCAATTCGCGCTAGCTGCAGCCCACTCAAGTTTTTTGCGCAAAGCATCATGGTTTTTGTGCAGCAATCTTGGCGATAGAGGCGATGTGTCGCCTACATACTTTTATGTCAGTTACAGTTACAAATTGTTAACGGCTTTTAAGCACGTGCTTAAAGCCCACGCAGTTAGAGTCGACAACATCGATTAGATTTGTAGCAACATTTTATGCTTGGGCGGTGGTATGTAGATAGTGAGTTCAGCCTTTTTTTTATTAATGTTGCACTAAAATTAATGTTGCACTAAAATTAAAAATATTTCCTGGAGCGACTTTTTATTGCGAGAATATTTCGTTTAAATTAATTCTAAGATAATTTAGTTGAGAGAAGAAATTTTTTTTTATTGTAGGAGTATTGTCCTGTATTGTTCAGAAGTTGTCTTACCAGAAAATTAACAACCTCTACCTCTCGCTATCTTTAAAAATGCAATTCCCATATATGATCTCCATAAAAAAAGTTGCGATAACTGTATTTAAAAAAAAATTAAAACTATTTATAGTACTCTTGTATTACTCATCTGCTTGTCCTCCAACTATCCTTTGCCTCGCCTTAAAAAACATCGCATTTATATTAACGCTTGCCACTTTGACACCTGAAGGCGAAACACGTTAATAATAAATTGGCATTAATTTTTATTGAAGCTAAATTAAGCAATTCAGCGGTGACAACGAGACGGCAGCAAAAAATCTAAATTCAAGGACAGCGTCGGGGTAGCCTTTAAATAGCACAGACGACTTGCCGACGGTTCCCAATAAACTGTGTGATAATGAATTTAAGCCAGAATACGCAGACAAGTTGCAAGGAATTTTAAAAATAAATTGCTTATAATAGTCATTAATTTGTGTAGAGGCAAGCAAGGAGCGGTGTGTTAAAAAAAAAATTTAAGTTGAAAAGCAAAATTTATGCTTGCGGGAATTCAGAAATCTTAACGCAACTTTATTTATAATTTTTTAAACATGCACTTCTATGTTTTTAAAGTTTTTTTTTAAATACAAATTATAAATTGTCTTTTTTTATTTTTTTGTATTGCCCTTAAGTTGCCTACCCATTGCTTGGCCTCACCTTTTATTGCCCATGCAAACGCAATAAAGTCGCTTGTGAAATTCCTTAAATATTGCTACCATAACAAAACGTTCGTAAACACATTGTTGGCATTAAAGCGAAATTTGTCGGCAAAATAGCAGCAACAATAAATACGTGAAAATAAAAATCATAAAATTCACACACAAAAAAAAGTCGCCTCAAAATTGCACGAACTCACGCCTTTTTATAATATACCGCTTACTCCTTCTTCTATGATATTTCGAGTGGTTGTTGTTGCTTGCATTTGGTGCCAAGTTGTAAATTAAATGCAAGTCCAACTCAACGTTTAAAATTTTGTTGCTTCTATAGTTCTATAGCGCACTTAAGTTAGAGCTGAAAATATTCTTTTATATCGATATATCGATTTATCGATTATTCGGATTTTTGTGATAATATCGAAACACAAAAAAATTGTTGTAGTATTAATCAATAAATTTAAAAAATTGGGAATAATTTCAGTGGTTGTGAGGTATACGATAACAAAAATTGAGTAATGCGACTTTACAAAATTCCATAAAGGTGGCAACCTCCATGGCAACACTTGCTTAGAACTAAGCCACGTACGCACGTACAGAATTTTAGCCCAAGCTTCTAATTGGAATATGACAAATTTAAGTGTATATATGCAAAGGATAGTATAATAAGCGATATGCATACATAGAGTTGCCACCTTACTCTATCTCTGTATTTTTTTTTTTTTTTCAAAAACGTGTCTATCCTTCCATTGCAACTTCTCAACATTACAAATATATCGAGTACTTTCCACTCAAAAATCAGGAATATCGCTACTTTAGCACCTTCACCTTGCATCACACAAACAACAATTTCGTTTGGCGCAAAACTTCATCAAGTTCGTTGCTTAAGTCTTTTGTACTGTCAGCACTGCTGCACGCGGAATTGCATTTACACAAAACATGACTTTATGAGTGCCTTTTTTAGCACTCTCGTCCCTTTGTTCCATTCGCTTTCATGTCTACTTTTTCTTAACACCCGCCGTTTGTCATGTATGGCATTGATGTTATTTGTTGTTGTTGTTGTTCGTGTTTTTGGCGTTATTGCATTTATTAATATACAGTTTTGGTGTTTATTGTACAAAATGTTTCTTGTTTGTTTTCATTTACTTTGCTATGGCGACAAAGTACTCTTTGTTGTTGTTGGCTGTTTGTTATTCGGTAGCAAGTTATTCGTGTTGACTGTTTGATTCTGATTTCGATTCTGATTCCTCGCCTGCCTTGTCATGCCAATTTTTTGTTGTTGCTTTATTTGTGCTATTGTCATCTTTTGGTGCCGCGGCGCGTGATCGTGATAAACAACGATCGTCATTATTGTCATCATCATTTTATAGCAGTCATACAATTTTGTTTAGCAATTTTTTTTTTGTTTAGGCGAGTGCAGTCTTGTACTCATTGTTGTCACTTTTCATACATTTTGTTGTACTTTTTTATATTTTTTTGTTGTTGCATTTTTTTGCTTCTTTTTGCAAAAATGTTTCAACTTTTTTTTTTGACAATTTTTAGTGCCACTACTTAATGTATTATTGTTGGCGACAATGTCGTCGCTTGTCTTGGTTTGGTTTGAGGGAACGAATTTAACTTGCAACACGTCGCGCATTTAAATGATGCTCATTCGTTTCGCTTTTGTTATTTGTTGTTGTTGTTGTAGTTGAAGTTCTGACTTGTCGCCAATATATACTAATATGCGTACATTTTTGGAATACAAAAAAGGCTGATTGGAAGGTGCAAAGTCTGAGGTTGAATTGGACTTTCGCTTGCGCTGATAAACAAGAAATGGGGTTCCCAACCGAGCCAGTTTATTAACTTCAAGATGAGTATATAATATCATATATCGGGACCATATAATTGAGTAGCGCTGAGTAGGGAAGTAGCAACTGAGAGCCTGTATCGACGAACTTATATCTATCGAACAGTAATGAGGCTCTCATCATACCAGGCTTGATTTTTGGCTCGGTATCATGGACGACGTCAAAGGAAGAAATTTAGATCTTTTGGATATTCGAGACTTGCTATTGCAAAGGAAAATCACGCCGCTGAAGATAATCAAGGATCACTAGTGCTGCGACCGAATCCGTCTACTTTTGAATTTGTGAATTCAAACCTTTTTCAGCCTTTTGTCGCAAATGGGTCCGGAGAAATCTACATACATCACAGCCTGTTTGTAATATTTTGTTGTTTTAATCACGGATGTAAATGAAACTCATCACTCCTCACAATTATTGTGACTGCGTAACAGCAGGATGTTTATAAAACAAGGCACTAAACAATCAAAAGTCCAATCACAGCTTAATTAAATTATCAACAGTTTATTACAACTCAACGCAATCTAGAGAAATAAAGATCGAGCAAGAATGATGACATAAATCCTATGATGGTGGCGGCACATGCTTGATATTTGCTTAAGTCATTCTCGGTATTTCCGTGTAGTTTCGTATGCGCATGCGTAGAAACAGTTTTTTGTTGTTATTTGCATCATTCGCAGCATCATCATCATGCGCTCGTTAAAGCCAGAAGTACGAACTTAGTGAGCTCAAAAAAGATGACCAAAGGCGATCTGGCAAGCTGTTTAACTGTCAACAAACGTGATGGTGTGCATAAATAATTTCAACAGTGCAATAATTACTAATCAATACAGCGTGAATGGGTGTGTAGGAAAATGTGAAGAAGGAAGAATGGAAGGAATGAAGATTAGTGTTGGCATGTAGAATGTTGTGCGATCAACTTTTAATTTCGCTCGCAATTGTATGAACGAAGTGTCTATAACTTTGGTACGTTGTTGATTAAGCAATTTAATGTTGATATGTTTGCATGTTGTTGGTATTTAAATTTATAAAGGGTGGCAGAATATGTATGGAGTGTTTTTTTATAAAGGTCTTTGAGACTTGTTAAAAATTATTTTATATAAACTAAACTATTTCTCAAGAGAACAACAAAAACAAGGTGGTAGAATTGAAACAGAGGAAAAAGGGAAAGGAGAGATTAGAATGAAAAAAAAATAGCAGAACTCAAAGATGCGAAAGGGTCAAACCAGGATGCGCTCCGGCACCTAGGCCAACACCAGAGGCTCCTTATAATGAAGCGTAAATAGCAGTTCACAAATTTTTAATTGAGACACCCTTTATTTTGAAAATGTGTGCTATAACAAATCAAAATATGTACTCTTCTTTGTAATAAAAAAATTTCTGTGGACTTCCTTTTTTTCTCTAACCGCTCGTTTGTCTTTCAGTTACATTTCCAATTAGTTTTCATTTTTATATTTGACAGTTGGCAAGCGCTGTTGAACGTTTCAGCTGTAGCAGCTCAACGCTTTTATGTTTCGTTGTTGCTCCACAAATATGCTCAAAGTTCATTGCATTTGCTGACACTAATCCCACTTGTAGTTGTCTCAATGTCTGCGGCACAACCAAGTCAATAGCGCAACTAGAAATAGAGTGGCTGGCCAGTTAGTTGATGGTCAATGCCAATAGCAAATACCAATATTAGAGCAACTATTCACACACTAAAAACAACTGCAACAACAACAAAAAATCATCATTCATATTTATTGGTTGGCACTGTCGGACTTAAGTTCTTAGCCGTCATCAGCTGTAAGCAAGTAAAACAGGATTTTTTTCTATAAGCTTTTTATTTATTTGTTTTTTTATTATTTGAGTTTAGTCATAAGTAAGTTACTACTTACTGGTTTGAAGCTGGTTGCGGGACGCTGGATGTTGTGTGCCGTGTGCGTTGCATGTTGCTTAGTTTGTTGTATGGTTGTCGTTTGCTGTGGCATCATGGCCTTGACGGTGACACGACATAAATGGCAAGTGGTAATTGTTTTGATTGGCTTTGTGTCTTTAAGTTTTTTTTTTGTTGCCTCAAGTAAAATGACTCTTCATCAACTACCAGCTCATTTTTCTTAAATTCGTGTGAAAATTATGGCAAATTAGGTGCAGTGGAAAGGTGCAGTAGACTGTGAGTGGGGAGGGAAGTACAAGAACTGATGAAAAATGTCAAGTAGTTTTTATTGCAGAAGCGGTTAGATACTGAGTGAGTTGGCAAAAAAAAAAAGATGGTTCAAAAATATTTTTAAGTTTACTTTTTTTTATAAATTGTTTTCTTTAAAATTTTTATAAAATTTTTTTTTTATAAATTTTTGTTGAATACTTTTTTTTTAATTTTTTTTTTTAACTTTCTCTCATATTTTATAAAATTTCTTTTAAAAAATTTTTTTTTCTCATAAATTTTTTTTATATTTTTTTTATTAATATTTTTTTTTAAATTTGTTTTTCATATTTTTTTTTACATATAATTAAATTTTTTTTTATTTCTTTTTTTCTTTAAAACTTTTTTTATGTTTTTTTTAGTTTTTTTATAATTTTTTTTATATTTTTTTTAAGAATTTTATAAAATTAATTGTTTTTATAATTTTTTTTTAATTATTTTTTAGACTTTTTTTTGGTTTTTTTTTTAACACTTCTATTCCATCCAACTATTCCTTTTATAAATAAATGTTTGTCACGCGTTTTAGCTTTTTTTTTCTTACCAACGCTATGGTAAGAGTAAATCCTAAATATGTTCCAACGATTTCCCTACACCAGCACTGCTTTGCGAAATTATTCATTAGCAGACATCCAGTTTAACATTGAAGTACATAGATTAAGTTTAAGCAACGCTATAAAATGTTTATTGCATACAAAATGCCATTTTAATGTGTAAATATCTATTTGAAGCTATTTCCGGAACTCATTAAATTTTAAAGACACGTTACAGTAGCTGGTGATGCAGTAAGTGGGCGCAGAGAGCCAACGACAACTGCCAAAGCTGGAAAATCACGCGCGTACTTTGTAATGAAGCGAAATTAAATGTGGCATAGAAAAGAAACACACAACAAGAGTAACAACAACGCCCACACAGCAACAAAAGCAATAACTCAAAAACCATGCAGAACAAGCTGAAGAGAGGCGACAAAACGCGAACATCGACTCACAGTTGCCACAGGAAGTAATCTCCAACGAAAAAGTTACTGTTTGGAAAGAAGAACCTGACTCCGAAAAATTGAGGGGTTCCGAAAAAGTTAGTGGCTCAGAAAAATGTAATTGATTCCGAAATATTAATTGATTTCGAAAAAGGAAAAAGTCTCCAAATTTCCAAAAATGTAATTAATTCCGAAAAATCATAAGGCTCCGAAAAAGTCACTCTTTCCGAAAAAGTAATTCATTCCGAAAAAGCATGTGGTTTGAGCTTTCTGAAAAATCTAAATCCATCTCTCGACTTTATTCTAAACATCTATCAATACTTTGCAGCTAAGTCTTCGCATCTGGCAACGCTATCTGCCCTTTTAGTGGAAGAATGACTGATTGAATGAATGAATAAAACGAATGAATGGGTTTTTGTTTATTCGTTGCGTTGTCTAAAGGCTGGTGGCATCTGTTTTGCTAGATGTGCGCAATTTTTTTTTCCACCCAACGCCCCCTATTTATTCCAACTAGAATATAAAGTGCATAAGCGGCGCTGGGACATGAAGTCAAACTAACTTTATTTGACATGTGCTCAATAAACCTAAGCGAGACACTTGTGTAAATGTCATTTGACATGTAGAAATGTCATAAATGGCAAATGTAGAAACAAATTGGAATTTGTACAGCGAATGAGCGGAGGTGAACGAATTTTCATCCATGTGGGGGAGTGACACTGCCAGCAGAAGCTCAAGAGCAACAGCAAAGAAAAGCAAAAGACACTTGTAAACTATTTCGCGACATTGCAAAATCAAAGTAAAGCAAGCGTCAATGACTGCCATACAAAATTCATTTGTGGCGTCAAAAGAGCGACTGCGGCAAAATGCGTTTTATGCGACTACGAATGACGCCCTCAAAATAAAGCAATAAATAGCGCCTGCAACATAAATATCACATTCAAACAACAAGTGTGGCAAATGAAATCAAGCAGCGTGCAGCATAAAATATATGGCAGGCGGTAATGTCACAAAACACTTCATCATCGACGACGAAAATGAGGCGACAGTGCCACACTCGCGTTTAATGTTATTCGAATACTCACTCAACTGTTTGTACCGAACATGAAGAGGACTTTGTCTATCACCACTTCAACGTCATTTCGTGTTGCATGTAGTCACGTCGTGTTGTCGTCACCACTTAATATTGCAAATCATAAGTGTGAATTATGCAAGAGGCGATGAGCGCCAATGCCACTGTCAGTCGAAGCTACAAATCGTTGCAATGATGCAGACGTTCTTGCCGAGTTTACATGTCAGCTAGTGACTTCATTTACCGTTATGACTGATGTCTATTACATGCGTTTGCCTAATACCACTGAGAGCTGCTCATTTACTTTTGAGGTATTTTAGGTACTTTGGTTATGGGGGAGCTTTGATCAAGTGCTAGAACGGACGCATTCAACATAAATAAAATAAAATAAAATGAAATGAAATGAAATAAAATAAAATAAAATAAAGTAAAATAAAATAAAATAAGGGAGAATAAAATAAAATAAAATGAAATAAAATCAAACAAAATAAAATAAAATAAAATAAAGTAAAATAAAATAAAGCAAAATAAAATAAAATAAAATAAAATAAAATAAAATAAAAT
This sequence comes from Sphenella marginata, assembly GCA_951509765.1. Taxonomy (NCBI): domain Eukaryota; kingdom Metazoa; phylum Arthropoda; class Insecta; order Diptera; family Tephritidae; genus Sphenella; species Sphenella marginata. The sequence continues at coordinate 55,560,653 of OX608083.1, forward strand.
AAAATAAAATAGAATAAAATAAAATAAAATAAAATAAAATAAAATAAAATAAAATAAAATAAAATAAAATAAAATAAAATAAAATAAAATAAAATAAAATAAAATAAAATAAAATAAAATAAAATAAAACAAAATAAAATAAAATAAAATAAAATAAAATAAAATAAAGCAAAATAAAATAAAATAAAATAAAATAAAATAAAATAAAATAAAATAAAATAAAATAAAATAAAATAAAATAAAATAAAATAAAATAAAATAAAATAAAATAAAATAAAATAAAATAAAATAAAATAAAATAAAATAAAATAAAATAAAATAAAATAAAATAAAATAAAATAAAATAAAATAAAATAAAATAAAATAAAATAAAATAAAATAAAATAAAATAAAATAAAATAAAATAAAATAAAATAAAATAAAATAAAATAAAATAAAATAAAATAAAATAAAATAAAATAAAATAAAATAAAATAAAATAAAATAAAATAAAATAAAATAAAATAAAATAAAATAAAATAAAATAAAATAAAATAAAATAAAATAAAATAAAATAAAATAAAATAAAATAAAATAAAATAAAATAAAATAAAATAAAATAAAATAAAATAAAATAAAATAAAATAAAATAAAATAAAATAAAATAAAATAAAATAAAATAAAATAAAATAAAATAAAATAAAGTAAAATAAAATAAAATAAAATAACAAAATAAAATAAAATAAAATAAAGTAAAATAAAATAAAATAAAATAAAATAAAATAAAATAAAATAAAATAAAATAAAATAAAATAAAATAAAGTAAAATAAAATAAAATAAAATAAAATAAAATAAAATAAAATAAAAATAAAAAATAAAATAAAATAAAGTAAAATATCGTTTAGTCCTCCAAAACATGGGCACAAGAAGAGTTTTTAAAAGTATAACTTTCTTACTTCAGCTCTCCGGCTGTATAGCGCTTACAATTTATGCAGCTTAGACCCCCTTACTCGTTTACTTGTGACTGCTTACAAGAGTTACTGCCATGTAGCTTGCATTTCTGCATTTATTGTTGCAAAACACATAACGTTTACCAATGGCCGTTTTTTATATATATTACAAGTATTTTGTAACTGCCACAATGCAGCCAAATTCTCAAATGGCATTTCGTCATAACACGCTGCCAACCTACAGCGCTACGACTTTCCTTTGCTTCTCCTTAAAGCAGCTATGCCATTGTGTTTTGCTGTATCTCCTCTCCTTTCTCCTGCACTTTCACACGTCTCATTATGTCTTGCAACAGCGCACAACATTACAACATCAGCGTGCCACAATGCTGCCTTTTGTATTTTTGGCATAAGTTTTTATGATGTTGCTTCGCGTGAGCTTTTGTTATTGTTTTCCGCAAAAATGTTCTTTTATTTTTTGTGGTTTGTCTTTGGTTTCTTTCGCTGTTAAAAAGGGTGCAACAATTTTTATTGTTGCTGTTTAGCGCAACACGTCGTTGTTCATGCAACTTGGCTATTGTTGGTTTGTGACTGCGACTTCTTATCTCAACATTACATCCTTTATTATAGTCATAGTTATGCGATCTGGCTGTTTACTTTTATTTGTTTTCACTTGTTGTTACAATTTTTTTTGTTGCAGTTTGATATTTACATCATTATTTTCATGTTGCCGGTATTTTTTTTGTCGCATGTTTTGCATTCGCACGTGACGACATTAAACTGAAGAAATGTGCTCTGCAAATGCTTTTTGTTACAACAATAACAAACGATAAACATAATGGCGTATGTACTTAAGTATGGCGATCATGTATGTATGAACATACGAGTATTACCAGTAACTGCAAAGTACCCTACCAACCATGGCTAACCATGGTGAAACTCTGATTCCAAAAATTCACAAATTTTTACTAACACCAACGCATATTTTTAGAATTTGTATGGAAAACGACAAGTGCCTAAAAGTATGCCTCACACTTACACGCAAAAATCTTTTCAACATGGGTAAAAAGTGAACCTCTCTGAACAAAATTACCCAATTTTTTATCCTCTTTTTTGGTAAGCGCGACTCGATGATTATCCAGATTTTTATCCGATCATGGTTGGCAGGGGTACCTATGCACGTTGTGTGTATTTTTGGGCATGACTTGGACTTGTTTGAGTGTGCGAGTATAATCGTACTAGTACTTTGAAGCCCACAAATATGTTTCTACTCAAACTGATTTACATAAGTAAAACCATTCTGAACGTCTGGGAATTGTCGGTATACGATTTTGTGCATGCCTGAGACGTGATTATTCACGAAAAACGCTTACCGCAGATGGTTACATTTTTTTTATTTCCTTCAAGTATTGCATTTTGGTCCGAATTTGGTTTTACGCGCCTGTGGGTATGCTACAAATATATGTGTTTCTAAGAGATCTATCAAAATATGCTTGAAACCTCTATAACTTCAAGCTTGACATCATGAAGTGTGTTACTAGCCCCATCAACCCAATGAGGATGAAACCTAGAAAAAGTTTTAAATCGCTACCCAAAAAGTGGGATAAAAATTGGTTAAGTTTCTTTGAAGAGGTGATGATGTCCCTTAGAGTAATAGTGGTTCTTACTGCAGTTTTGTTTAACTAGAGAGGGAGGCTTAAAAGGACTTAAGTATTGATGCTCATGGAGTCTTCTAGCAAATGATATTTTTATAGCTCAGAAGGTAAATTAATTTTGAAATATTTTGAGCTACCCACCTTTCTAGTGAATTTCGGCTTGCAATTTGACTTAAAATTTACAGACAGCACTGTTTGCATTTGTTGCATGCGTTTAGCATATTCAAACACTCGCACACACACACACGCACACACACACTTGCACATATCAAACCACGTCATTGCGGTGCTGAGACCACAAAAATCTACTGCTCTAGCATTTTGGCTGACAATACAATAGACAGCAAGCTCGGCAGCGGCAACCATTGCCACATTCTCTATTGCTGCTGCACATATACATACATACACGCATATCCTGTTACGCAAGCCCAATGACCTACATACATCCATACATACATACCTACAATTTTGGTTTAATCTATGTCTGCGTGCGTGCTCTCAACTAAAACGCATCGCGTAGCTCATATGTACGTAATCATGAATGTCATGACATTTACGTGCAACAACAACTATGCATATCCGCTTCTATTGTATTGCCATGCAATTTCCATGCTGCGTTTCAATTTCAACGCACTCGCGGTCATTCCATGTTAATGACGTTGCTGGCACAACGAACGTATATGCGAGCAGCTTTTGATGTTATCCCCTCTCCCTCCCTCCTCCCTTTAAATTTGTAGGATCATGCATATGTGTGTGTGTATGTATGTGTGTTGTATAACGTGCTTGTTGCACAAGTGCTTTTTAGTTACTCTTTAGATGTTACCCATATCCGCACTTGCCACCCACACAATTCTCGGAAACTGTAATTTAACTACTACACTGACGCTTGATTGATGTGAGTTTCAAAATTTGTTGTTTTTGTTGTTGCATGTTAGTCTGTAAAAGGTGTACAACAGATTGCCGCACTAATCCTGTTTCACTATTTTTGAATTAATCCGATTTAAATTCGACCCTGTCAAACTAAACAGGTAAATATGTATGTGGATGCTAATCGGTAAAGCTAAAGCGTTGACAGACAGCCAGACTCGAGCTGAATTTACGAAGGTCTTAATGTGATTCAAACACTACATAAAAAGAAAACAACATTATGAAACGAAAGGAGAAAGAATCCTGATAAAGCTTTACTTCCAAAACTGATGAAAAAATTTCCAAAGCGTTTTGAAAAAAAGTTATTTAAAATAATTCTCAAAACAAGACTCTCAGCTGTATTTTTTTTGAAGAGTGCTTTTTTTTTAAAATATTTTTCTCAGCCACTTTTGATAGTAAAATTTCAAAAGATATAGATATCTTTTATATATAAAACTTTTATAAAAGTTATGAATTGCGGGTAGCATTTTCGAAAATTTTAGAAATACATTTATTTTTTGAGAAAAGAAACAGGTACACTGAAATGAAGGAAATTAAAAGAAAATCTAAAAACATTTTAAAAAAACTGGTTTAGAAAAAAAAAAAAAATTCTCAACTGAGAAATGTGCAGACGCCATTTTTATTGGCGAGTGATATTTGAAAACTTCGCCACCGCACTTTTTTTTGGTAATCTTACTAATCTGCATTAAGTTTGTTTTATTAAACTTCTTGATCCGCATTAATGCCACATCTGTCTTCGCTTTTATATGAAGCATTGATTTTCAAAATGTATTACCCGACTATTGCTTTCACGCTAAAACGATTGCGCTTCACAAGCAAATAATCAATAGCTAAGTTGCACTAAATTCCACTTCAATCGCTTTAAATCTCATTTGCCTGATTCACAGTTCCGGAAATTTATTTGAAATGTAAATCGTTTTACAAACATTATTGCTGGGTCATATAAATTGTTGAATTTCGGAAAATCGTAAACAAATTGAAGGTAGCTAAAATGTATGGCAGAAGCTTTGTTGAAATAATATTTATGGTAGAACACTAATTACAGTAATTGATATACAACAGAAATAGGAAATAATGAATATACCATAATGAAGTGCCGAAAAATTATTCGCTGTTTTAAAACGCATTAAAAACAAATTTGAACTTTAATAAATTTTTTTAAATATTTTGCATTTTTAGAAATTTTCAGTTTGAACCAAATTTGCAAGTCTCTTCACCCATAATATATAACAGATCACAAACCAGGCGTATAATAAATTCACACTAATTGCTATTCACAGCGAAATTGATCACGAAGATTTGTAAATTTCCACCAATAAGATATGACAATTACTATGTCAAACGGCGGATGCTAAATGAGATAAATTGTAAAAGTCAACTAAACAAAATCACAAAAAAAGGAAACTTAAAAATTGCTCATTGTAAATGCACATGCTGGCAACGCCTATTTTTCATCTAATAATCCCCAAAGCGGCAACACCCTAAAGAGCACAGCCGGCATTGTGGTGTCTGCATTGTTGTCGGCGGCACGACACGAAGACAAGATTACATAATAAATGAGTAGAAGCGCAAAAGTCAGTATAAAACACCTCAACTAACGCTTCATAAGAATTTCATTGAAAGGATATTCAAACATTAGACTGTATTAGAAAAAGAGTGCTAATGATGATAGTGCGTATTAAGCATGTGGAAAACATGCCTAAAAGTATGCACTAAAATATTTTCCGGGCAGAAGAAAACAAGTTTTTCGAAAGCAAAAATTCTTGCATTATTCAAGCCGCAGCTTTGTTGTTTAATACGGTCTACGTTGATTTTTTATATCCACAAATAATCCGTGTGATAGCTGCAACGAACTGCGCCGTCTTAAAATCAAAAATCCCCACACGCGTCCAAAAATTCCACATCTAACTCGGGGGAGCTCAGAGACAACAACAACAAGAACGAAAAACCATGCGCGCTCGCTGTGCGTTTACCACTTTAGAGGGCGTTTTCGGTAATGATTTTCCATAGAGAATTATGGTTTGGTTACTCATTGGCATAACAAAAACAACAACAACAAAAATATTGAAGCTGCCTAACACTTACCACCCGAGCAATTCTATTGCAGCTGCCTTTAGCCGCCACACGCGCTCATTTGTTATCTTTTATGTTTCTGCATTGTCTGTCGTCGTTTGACTTTGAACAATCTCAACCTTCTGCTTCTTCTTCTCGGCAGGTTTGTATTCATTCTTTTGTGTGTTGGTCCTGCCTTTTTAGGGCTTTTTCTCGCCTTAAATAGACATCTAACACTGCGTTTACATGGACGTTGCATAATTTTCATAACCACCGTCAACTCACCGGCTACAACCTACCCCCCTTCCGCTGCTCTCTACCCGCTCATTGGCACTTGTGCTTACTCACACTGTCGATTTATGATCGTTAGCTGACTTTTACAAGTCAACGCTGTTGTAGTTGCGAATGTTTAACACCTCCGCTTACAAGTTAGCCTTTTCAGTTACTTTATTGTATCTATTTGACGGCGATTGCAGTTACATTGCGGGTGTGTGTGTGTATTTGTGTGTGGTAAGAAGTTGGCGCGTGTGCAACGTGTCAATGTGGCGCGCACTCTTACTTGGCGCGTAGCAAAGATTTGTGGTTTTGCAATAATGGTTTGAGATATTTTATGTACCACTTTTCGCCTTTGCTTAGTACATGAAAAATTGCCCATAAATCATGCATAATTTGTTTAGCACGACTTTGCTATTAGTTCGCGATCGGTAAAGACGTAGCTATAAATGAGAAATATTTGAAGAATTGGAAAGTGCGAACAAATTGTTTGAATGGATGCTGCTGCTTTTGAGCAAATGCCGTATGTCGGAATCAAATTTTAATAAGGAAGAGCAACGAGCGCGATGTTAAATGCGACGCTTGAATTTCGAAGGAACTGTTTCCAAAAAGATATTTCAGATGAAAATTTCGTTAGATATTTTGTTCTTTTTTAATTACTTTTTCTGGCAATTTACACTGTGTAACAAATTTAAAAAAAATATATGGGTATTTTGATTTTACATCCCACAGTCAGAAACGAAAATAAATTTTTAGTTAAAATAAAATAAAAAACTATTGAAAAAATGGGAAAAAAATTATAGTCCAAAATTGAGAATAAAATTTTTCTTCTAATTTTTTTTCAAAGTTATGGAAATTCAAAATTTCATAAATGTGATTTTTGTAAATTTTTGAGTTTTTTTATACCTTTCATGAACATGAAATGGTATTATAACTTTGGTCCGATGTTTGTAAGTGTGAGAAGAAGAAGAGATAGACCCACCATTAAGTATACCGAAATGATCAAGGCGACGAGCTGAGTTGATTTAGCCATGTCCGTCTGTCCGTCCGTCCGTCTGTCCGTCCGTCTGTTTGAACGCAAACTAGTCCCTCAGTTTTAGAGATATCTCGATGAAATTTTGCAAGCAGGCGCCATTTTTCATAGGATTAATCATTTGTCGGAACCAGCAAGATCGGACCGATACAACGCATAGCTCCCATACAATCGATTGTTCCGATAAACGGGTTTTGGCCTATAACTCTTGCAATTAAAAAGCTATTAGAGCGAAATTTCGCAGGTTTAGTACATACTATATGCGTAATGTGTGTAGTGAAAATCACCTAGATCGGATCAACATAACATATAGCTCCCTTATAATCGATAGTTTCGATAAATGGGTTTTGGGCTATAAATGTTGCAAATAGAAAGCTAGAAACGTTAAATTTTGCACGTTTGGTACTTATTATATATGTGATGTGTGTAGTGAAAATCATACAGATCGGAGTAACATAACATATAGCTTTCATATAACCGATTGCTCCGATAATTGTAGTTTGGCCATGTAGGACACTTAAAAAAGATACGCGTATTCATGAAAGGTATAAAGCCTTCGGCACAGCTGAAGACAGCTCTTTCCTTACTTGTTTTAAATTGTTTTTTAAACAAAAACTTAGCTACTTAATTTTGATTCTAAAAAATTTTCGTAAGCAAAAATTCCAGCACATTTTGATTTTACACCCCACAGTCAGAAACCAAACTAAATTTTTAGTTAAAATAAAATAAAAAATTATTGAAAAAATGGGAAAAAAATTACAGTCCAAAATTGAGAATAAAATTTTTTTTTAAATTTTATTTCAAAGTTATGGAAATTCAAAATTACAGAAATGTGCTTTTTGTAAATTTTTTAGTTTTTTCAAACTGTTTTTTAAACAAAAACTTAGCTACTTAATTTTGATTCTAAAAAGTGTTTAGTTAAAATAAAAAAAAAGAAATAATTAAAAAAATGGGAAAAAATTATAGTACAAAATTGAGAATGAAATTTTTTTGAAAGGGCCAAAGTCTACTCTTTTCGCTACAGTAAATGCCGAAACATTATAAAAAAACTCTGCAAAACAGGAAAAGGAATGAAAGTAAAATTTTGATTCGTATAACTTTTAAAAAAAATTCTAATTATTTTGAAAAACTTTAAAGGGGCTCCTCAAAAAATTTAAATCAGATGAAACTGACCATTTATTTTTTACGTTACACAGTGTAATGAATGATTCCAGAAAACCTAGCACCCCCTACGTATGTACGCCTATCTTTCGTCGTTCTAAAAAAGATTTTTATATCCTCATGGAATGACAAAAGTTTCCCTAAAATCTGAGATTTCTTCAACGCAATGCCCCTCACAAGAATCTAATCAAACTTGAGTGTGTAGTGCAAAAAAGTATTACTCACAGAAGACTCTTCAATCTGTTCATAATGAAAGGATAATAAACTTTTAGCTCAAGTAAATGTGAAATTTGTGTTTCAGCGAACAAAGTAATCTATTAACTGAGCCAAAAACAAAAGCCAAACCAATTACAACATTTAAGAGAATTCCAAATCAAAAAAAAAAAAAGCACTAAGGAGGCAACAACATTAAAGAAATCTCAATCTGGCTAAAAAGAATCACTAAAGCACCAAAGCAACGATCAGTAGAGTGCAGCGTACTTGAGCATGTTTTTGTGGTTGCAGCAGCAGAGGAAAAAGTAGCAGTGCGTAGTAGCACTTAGTCTTAGTTCTACAACTACACGAAGTGGCTTAGTGGGACATGAAGCAATGCGAAATTAAATCAAATCGTTGAGAAACGGAAATTTGAATTTCCGAAAAAGGTACTTGAACGAATTCAAGCAGGCAGCTCTAACACCACATAGCTACACGCAGAGTAAGCCAAGTGAAGCAACAGCGGCGGCATGAAGGTAGCTGCTAACCAAAGCAAGCGCACTAAAACCAAAAACAAAAACAAAAAAAAAAATTCACTTTTGCTAAGGCACTTGAACGCTGTAAAATACTCAAGCAGCCGTTGGCAAAGAAGGCAAAACGTTTCAAATTCACTTTTAGACAGCAAAGCCAAAATAAATTGCTACTCATCCTTTGTGTGTATGTGTATGTGTGTGTATGTGTATTTGTGTGGTGGTATAATTCTTTTTTTGCTTTGAGCCTAGAGGGATTTTACTTGCCCAGCGCACAGCTCTCGCATAAGAACAAATGCAATGAGTAGCAAAGAATTGTGGTGCAATCGGTAGCTTCGTTGGTTGGTTGCTTGTGTCCAGTTAAGTGCTCATTTGAATGCAGCAATGCCATACTTTACGGCCACAAACGTACGTTTACAACGAATTCGATTGTGTGTTGGTTGTGCTTACAATTGAAATAATTTCCGCACCACTCTGTTTGTGTGTTTGTTTGGTCTGTTCTTAATGTCCGTCCTATGGGCCATTGGCATTGCAACGCAGTGGAGGTGAGCATTTCTTTTGTGGTGTTTTTTTTTTGTTTTTTTTTTGTTGGTAGCAAAATTTCAATATCTTGCGCTCAATTTGGTTACAACCTGTTTTCGTTTGTTTGCTTGTTATATCCTCTTTAGCATTTCCGGAGACTTGAGTGCTGCTCGTGCTCTAGCATCTTTTGTGCTATTAGTTAGTTTGCATAAATATGATTTTGTTTGTTTGTTGTTTTACCTGTGGACTTACAAACATTCAAACTTTTGCATAAGTTTTTGGTGTCTTTGAGTTGATTTTTTTCTTGCTTTTATTTTCTTCTCTCTCTCTCTCTCTCAAATAATTTAATTGAAATTTCTGCATACCACTTTGTGTGTTTGTTTTAAAAGATAAATTGCTAGAACAACATTTTTATTGGAAGTTAATTGGTTTTCGAATGTTCTTGAAGAGAGATATATTTGGTAGTAATTTCGGGGAAATTTTTGTTTGTTTTGTATCAAAATGTAGGCATAACCGCCCTTATTCAATTACAAACTGAAATCACTATCCAACTGAGTTAAACCATTCATTAGAGTTCCAAGAAGTGAGAATATTGCATATTTTTAGAATCGCTACAAATTAGTGTTCAAACTCAAAAAAATATATATATATATTGTACAATCTATATTTTAAAGTTTTTATGGTGTAATATGTTATTATATTTTATTGTGCAGTAAATTATTTTACTATTCACCATTTATGAGAGTTCCAAGAAAACTTGAAAAATATTTTGAGAGTAGTCACGAAATGGTGTTTGAATTGTAATAAAATATTTGACTGTGCAATATTTAAAATATTTAACTGTACAATATATTATTTGAAAATTTAAATTGTACTCAAATATTTTATTGTGCAATATATAAAGTATTTTATATTTTACTGGGCAATGTCTTATTGTACAATAAATTGTACTATAAACTATAATATCAAAATATTGTACAATCTATATTTTAAAGTTTTTATGGTGCAATAAGTTATTCTATTTTATTGTGCAGTAAATTATTTTACTACTCACCATTTATGGGAGCTCCAAGAAAACTTGAAAAATATTTTGAGAGTCGTCACGAGATTTTTTTTAAATGTTTTAAAATATTTTATTGTGCAATATATGAAATATTTTACAGTATAATGTATTATTTTATAATTTAAATTGCATTAAAATATTTCATTGTGCAATATATACAAAATTTTACTGCACAATGTCTTATTGTACAATCAATTGTAGTATTTTATTGTGCAATATATTATTTTGGAAGTTGAAATTGGAGTTTCAAGAATATCTCAACGCTTTATTTAGAGTTGTCTTTTTCTATTTTAACTCAATGAAAATTTCTTCTCTTAATCCTGTTTGTGCTCCGAAAATAATCAAAATATTATCTTTAAGAGTACCCTTTAGCTCTTACTATCTACAAAGTCTTTGTAGTATGTCTATGGCTGCCCCGAAATACGTTTGTTTATACATTCATATTAACTATGCAAGCACCAAAAATTTTCTAGCAAAAAATCTCCCATCCCCACTCCTCTCACCTAACACTAAACCCTTATTGCGCACCCTTTTTCAATTCCCCAAAACATACACAACACATTTGTAGTCACATAATTCATGCTAATTAAGTTGTTCGTAATTGTTCTCAACTACTTTGTAATTATTTCTCAAACTCAAAGCACGCACCACATCCAAACGCACTCGAATAACTAAAACACTCAAAACATTCTCAAATAGTTAACCAAAAACGACCAATGTCAAAAACTTTTCACACAACTCTATTACATGGTACGTTTTTTTTTTGTTTTTGTTTTTTTTGAGGGCCAACAACAAAAAACCCAAACAACTGCATTGAAATATTTTGAAAAACCATTTCAATTCATTTTGCTGCTTTTGCTGTTCCAAAGCAGATTAGAAGTTCAGTGACTGGCTGCAACCGCCAACAGCCAGCAAAAAGTCAAACAAATTCAAATAACCAACTTGATCTACTTTCTATACATGAGTACGAGAATAGTACATACCCAGTAGGGGAAATATTTTAGTACGGAACGCATGTGAATGAATCGCTGTGATATTCTAGGGAGTGGAGGGAAATTGGCCTACGTTAAATTCACGTTTTAAGAAATTCGAACTTTATCAATTTTCTGTATCCCTTTTGTAACTATTTGGTTAATTTTTGACCCCTCCAAAATGCTATATAATCTCTCTGATTGAACAAATTTAATAAAACTTCAATAATTCCTTTTCCACTAGTTCTCAAACCGTACTTTAGGCCTCTATCTATCACACTCCCTACTGGGTTAACATTATACTGCTCTTGCAACTCCAATTGTAATTTCAAAATAAGTTTTCTGTAACAAGCGAGATACAATGACAACATTAGAAGTTCGCCTCAAATATTTAGGCAAGTGGACAAAAAAAGTTTGAGAAAAAAGGAGCAAATGGAAATCACTGCGTCATTGCCAAAAATCAGCTTTGACCACGCAAAAACCACAAACATTCACAAGTCATCTGCTTGTAATTAAGTAGTAAATTCACACATTCTTACATATATTAAAATATGCCAAAACAAAAACAAATTCAGCAAAAGGACTTTCTTTCTAACTACACAAAACTCATTCAAATATTCAGAGCTAATTTTGGCCATTGAAGACAAGCAAAAGGACAAAGGGAGTACGTAATTTAGAGTTAAAGTGAAATAGTACGAGTAATGTAAGTATGCAGTATTGCTGCCAAATAGCCATTAATAGTAATTATGTGTTGGAAATGTTCAAAATATTTGTTGAGAAACAACAACAACTTAAAATGCATACATAGTTTTATGTTGACCAAGCTTTGTTTAAGAATTTTGTGAAAAACAGCGCAGTCGAGTGGGAACAGAATGGATTGTGGAATCAAATGGTTTTTCCCCACGATGAAGTAGTAAATACTTTTTAAGGTATTATAATGAATTTTGTATCAAAAAGCGTTGCCACCTTGAAAAAATAAAATTTCAACTTTTGAATTACATAATTTGCAAGTGAAGAAAGGCTTGAATAATTTTGTTAATTTCTTCTGTTTTGTTCGTCGTGTTTAAAATAATATATATTGATATATATGAATATAGTTGTCACAAGATTTATAATAAGTCTTGCCACCTGCATAAAATTTGTTAACACTAGAATTATTTTTATTTTCAAGTTTGTAGTATCATATGAAAGGACTTGTCACGTAGATAAAAATTAGAATACATTTTTTTTATAATAAATTTTTTATACAGTTAAAAAATTAGTCTTCGAATGCTCAAACGTCAATAAATTTAATAAAATCAATTTCCAACTCAGCGCAAGAAACACCGATTGACTTATTAGGCACATTTGGTCCTGCGCTCCAAGCTACATTATGCAGGCACCCAGCCGCATTCACATTTTTTCTCACTCAGTCATTTAGTAAAATCCATTTACGGCTAATTCCCTGTACTGAAAAAAAAAAAAACAAAAAAAAACGTGAAAACAAAAACAACACGACAGCTTCCCTTTTGCTGTACCAAATTCAACTCGTCGAGCGCCAATAGTATGTTTGTACGTTAAAATTAGTTGAAATAGTTGTAAGTACAAATTAAATTAGACACTTTGGCATTGTCAGCTATTTGCCATTCGTTGTACGCTAGACGCTGCCATACCAATGGGCTTTCCAACTGTCCGCTTGCGGCACGTTTATTGTGCATTGTCGCTTACAATTTGGTTGATCAGGCCTTTTAATGTTAAACTTTGTTGTAGCTGTAGTTTGCTCTTGATTGCTGTTGTAAATGTTGTTGTTGTTGTTTTTGTAGTAGTTAAATTTTTTTCTAAACTAGCTGCTTTTGTTGTTGCTTTAGTGCATTTGTTGTTGTTGTTAGTTAAGCAGTATGTTGTACTAGGAATGCGTGCCGTACTTGACACTTATTTGTGGCACTAAACCGTTAGTGTTAGTGACAGCTGCTGTCAAGTACCGCTAAGGAATTTTTTTTTTTTTTAAATTTTTTATTTCATTTGACTTAAGCTAGAACCTAAAACAAGAGGTTTGTTTTATCTCTTTTTGCTTTGAGTAGGGTGCACTCAAGTGGCAAGGTTTTTGGTTGATCAGCGGGCGCCACATAGTTTTTGTTAGCCTCTTGTTCTTGTTGTTTTATTGTGCTTTGTATATTATTTTGCAAATTTTTTTCTGCTTCAGTTTTTATTTGTTGCTATATAGTCACGGTCATGTTTAATTGTGGTGTCACATTTGGGGTTAAGTTTCCATGTTAAACTCATTTAAGTTGCTGTAACCATTTATTTAGCGAAAATAGCAATTTTCAGTTGAACTTTTTCTGGTCGGTATACTTAATTTTGTGACTTTGGGTTCAAAGGTCTTGGTGCGAACGCAAGAGCTTAAGGTTTTAGAAAGTTGTTTCTAAACGCTTTTGAATTTTTCTGATGTATGTATCAACTTATAATCTTGGATATGCCATGAGTAATGTTCCAAAAAAAGAAACAAATTTATTTTACTATGGAAATTATTTGTATGGAAGACCAGTATACGATATAAACTTGGTTAGAAGCGAACTATAGCGTAATTTTTACTACATATGTAAATATATTTTCCGGTCCGTATTTCACAAAATATCCACTATCACTCAATCCTTTTTTTGTATTTCTTTTGTATTTTTAATTTTTTGCCATTGAAAGCCTTGATAATAAATAAATCACTAAATCACAACAATTGGTGTGACATTCCTTTAATATTTTCTCATTTCCAGTAAATTCCTTGAGGTGCGTCACAACTGGGCCACTTTTTTTTGGGCCTAAAAAAGTGATCCTTAAGAAAATGTGTTCCAAAATTTTTTGAGTAACTCTAATAAACATAGTTTCTTTGAAGAAAAGTTGCGTTTGGTTAATAGCTAAATGATCAACTTCTTAATTTTTCATTTTGCGGAACTGACGAAAAAATTTTAATTTTTTTCAAAACCCGCGTCATAACTGGGCCCCCTCCCCTACTAAATATAAAAAAAAAAAACACGATAAGCATTCGAGTGGAAAAGTCTAACACCAAAACAAAGAAACTAATTTCAGCTCGATAGTTAAAACAACAATAAGCAACACAAAATATAATCGTGTAAGCAAATAAACAAATAGAAATTATCACTTTCATTAAGAGATCAATCGAGAAAACAACCAACAAAAAGTGACTTCTAACATTATGAGTAATGGCAGCATAAAACACAACAGATAACAACAACAAATGTACAATGAAAACATAAGTGAACTAAAGACAAAAGTACTGATAATAAATACAAAAGATATCAAGACCTACTTAAGAAATGTTCTGAGTGCATGAGTGAGTTGTCCGATACAAATGATGGCCTATATTAATGATGTGTTAGGAAAATGATTCGAATTTTAACAGATTTTTGTTTGACATGTTACAACAATGAGAGTGTGAAAATTGATAAGAAAACATTTGAAATGAAGAGAGTAGTTCATAATGAAAGTGTAATGCGTTTCCAATGTTTCTAGAAAATTTTTGTTTGTTGGAAACTAAGTGTTTGGGTTTGAAAGTATTGTTTAAGGCTGTAACCCGCATTCTTTTAGTATGGAAAGGAATTACGATGTATCTATATTGCCTAATTTATTCTCATATTTTCTACTAGACATCTAAATTATCAAGTTAGCTGAATTTCAATGTTTTATTAGCTCTACCCCACAGTGTTACCAGGAGAGTATTGAAACGAAATAAATAAAAAGGAAGCAGTTGAAAGTATTCAACTAAGTAACACTAAATGAATACACTATTTAGAAATGCAACTACAAAAAATAACAAACAATTGAACATTGATAACAACGACAAATGAACCCCAGTAGCCACACAAAAACTTGTGTTGAAAAAAAAAAAAAAAACAAAAAAAAATTGTGTTAAAGTGTGTAATGAAAACGCATTGAAAATCAATTGGTCCACATAGATAAGCGTCATTAAAGTAAATTACCAAAGACATTCCAGAGATGTTGGTGAATAGATAGATAGATAGACAAAACTGAAGGCAGTTGGCATCCAAACATATACACAAAGCATAAGAAAGCGATAAAGCCAGAACACCAACTACTTCACGCACTACGTAGAAAACATTCAACAGCCAAAAGTTGATAGCTATGAGGATTCCAGCAAATAAAACAAAAATTAATGAAAATTCTATGCAAATTAAATGGTAAGTGAAAATCAGCAAACGGCCAACTCATTTGTCGCTATCAGCAATGATATCTAACAAACTCCTGGTATATATTTTTTGCGTCTCAAGTGCTTCCATGTATGTATCTAGGTTTGTATAAGTTTATATAACTAAATAATGTTTTGTATAGAGAGATATTGGCGTGTTTTGTGACTTCCACATTTATTGCTTTTATGGCACGAAAATGCGTTGCTTTCTGACCACATTGTGGGCGTGGTTGTCAACAAATCGCAAACAAATGTACTTGCTGTATATAATTTAGTATAAAGAAATCATTGAATAACAGTAAAATAGTCAAATTGATGACACTCCATGTATTTTATATGCAAAATAATTGCCGGAACATGAATTTCGAGGAGCTGTTTGATTTTCATGGTTTTTCACTTGTTTGCTGCTCTCCTTTACAGCTTTTGATAAATGCTTGCGCAACTTTGAAGTTTTATGTGATAGGGAGTGTTTTTGTGGTGAATGTTTTACGACTTCAATGAGTTTTGAAAACATTTAAAAGCGAAACTTGCCCAATTTAAGTGGTGCTTTGAATAAATGATTTCAATCGAATTGCTATCGATTAAAGTTTGAGAATGATAGCCCCTACTTAGGTCTTAAAAATTAGAATTATTTATAATTTTCAAAACAAAAAATTTTAGATTTTCCAGAGTAAAAAAATTCAGAAAAGCTAAATTTAGTATTTGCTATATAAATTGGAATTTTACGTGGAAACAACACTAGAGTGGGCCGATTTTTACGCACGAAAGTTACCCGAGGTCGAAAAAAACAAGCCAAAAAACACTAAAATAAAATTTTTTTCAAAAAACTCTTATCGCCAATGTTTTCAGCGTACATTTTTTTGTCGGACAGGGTATACATAAAAAATTTTAAATCAAATGAAATTTTTTTTAGTAGGTCATCAAAAAAACCTTAAAAATCAAAGTCAAAAAAATCAAATTTCGCAGCATCAAAAATAATTTTTTTAGGTATACGTAGTGGAATTTTTTTTTCCTGAACCCAAAACCGACCCAGACTATCTAATATACATACTCGTTTTTTTTTTTTTTGAAGTCGGTAGTACATAACCCCAAAAGTTATACCAAACAACATCGCAGTTAAAGTCCTTGTGCCAATTCTCCCACCCATTGCGAAAGTGTTTGCAAAGTTTGCAAAACGAATACATATCGGCTATCTATAAATAGTACTTTACACTTTCTATTTTCGCTATTTCTGCTGTTACAACTTACACGTTTACACACATACAAACTGGTGTGCAGGTATGGTATTAAATATTTCTAGGTTAGTAACGAAATCTTTGTGTTTTCACTTGGCATGCCATTGACCCAGAGTCCAATCAAGCGTTAAAGGGTTAGTCATCGAAACTAACGAAGCGAAATAAGCTGCTTCTTTGCTTAAATTCCAATAGAAATACGAGTAGCATTTGAGTAGACAAAAGTACTCATGAGTATATATACTTGGCAAAAAGTACCTACTTGCTTGAGAATCAATAAATTTGATTAGACGCTATTAATGGAAATTTACTTGAGTACTTGTTTAAGTCAAAGAACATTAAAGGTGTAGCTCAACTCACAGCCAGCCTCTTATTATTTTCTATTATAAGATCCCTACTTAAGTTAAAGCACGTTACTTATTTCAAGTATCATAAATCCTCTCTTAGTGAAGACATTTATGTGCTTATAAATACTTAAATACTCGAGCATTGAAGTAAATGAATTTTGCTGTAAGTGATATTTATCTGTCATTAAGTCTACTGGTATTTGTACTCAAAAATGTCTGACATACCAACAATAAGCATTACGCCATTCCGCCATTGCAACCTACAAGTGAAATTGGCATTTCGCCGAAAATGTTGCCGTTTAAAATCGATTTGCAGCGCGCCTTTGCTGGCACATACGTAGATATAGGGCGCGTTGGTATTATATACATACATATGTATATATGTTTATTTATCGATAACTTTCACAATTTGTCTGTTATGTACTCTTGCTATCCTCCCACAGTTCAACTCACTTTTTGTGTTAGTTTTAGCATTTAAGGATTTCATTCTTGGCCTTGTTTATGTTTGTTTCGTGCCGAGAATGTTCTAAAAGATCAAAGATATATTATATGATCGTATGTAGCTTTGGTTGAGTGAGTTTCCTCGAAAGCTTTTCTTTTATGGATATATACAAACTTGAGTTCAAAGTCATGGTTTAATGAACATCGTTTTAGATTTCAACTCAGAATGTGAGCCATACTTGTTCGGCTTTTCTGAGACACTTTAAGGTTTATTGAAACCCTAATTGTTGAAGTTCTTTCTTCCTCGTCTACCACCAATGCTCGCTTAAATCAAAATACTGATTTATTAGGCTTCTGAAGTATATCTTCATTTCTTCTAAAACTCGATTTCGCTTTTTAAATAACAAGACTTGTCATTACTTCAAAATAACCCTTATCCCTTTTCGCTTTGCCGGTTCCGTATTTATCTGAAATTATAAATATTTTCGGCAAAACAAAAAGCTGTTGAATTAATTTAAATCTTAAAGATTTTCGGATATTTTGCAGTACTCAACATAGTTATTAATTTATAACTTTCGCTGAAAACAAAAAGCTCACTCAAACATACATAAACACTACCGGAATATTTTACATAAGTACCATTATTATTAGTATCTACATAAGTACATAAGTATAAGTCTATAAGTATTTCGTAAGCTAAAATATTTTATACTTAAAGTATGGTAAATAGTAGCGACAAGCAAGCAGATTATTGTCTTGTCTTACCGGCAGGCATTCAAACGAAAATCAATTGTTCCCATTATTATAATGAGATTACTTACCAAGCGCTGAACGTTGGCTGGCTGGATGGCTGGCTGTTTGGCTGGATGAATGACTGTCGAAGGATAAAGCGCACCTGAATACCTGAACAACTACCGGTGTTTGCTGGTGGCAGCGGAAGAAGCGCCATGTAAACAGTGGCAGCGCTTGATGGAGTGCTCGGTGAATACCACCACAGACACACACACACTCCTACACACACATACAACATTACTCTTAGCGCTTATACGAATGCATGAATAAATGAACTTGAGCAGGATGTAAACTTGGTTTTGCTTTTGTTGAATTTAGTTTTTGTTCATCATTTTGTTGTTGGTTTTGTATAGCACCGATGCTTATGGCGCTTGAGACATTTAGATTTCGTTTTGTTTTGTGTTTTTCTTTTCTTTTCTTTTCATTTTAGTATACTTTCTTTGTTTTGTTTTTCATGCCGTCTGCCAAAAATTTATATACAATATATCTACTCTGCCAGTGAATTTTGTATAAAATGTGAATGTGCACGTAGATAATAATCAGGTTAGTAGTTTGCAAAACTCAAACAACAAGGTTGTGCCAGCGGCAGCTGACAGTGACGGTTGGCAGCGACAGAGATGGCTGTGTTGTGTCATGGGTGGCTGTGAATAGCTTTGCCGAGAGAGAGAGAGTGTGGGCGTTGGAGAAAAATTGCTTTAAGTTTTGTGATGTCGAGAATTTAGTGAAAATTTTTAAATAGTAAAATAGTGGTAACATTTTTTTAGGGTTTTCCTGGTTCAGTGAGTGGTTCCAATGTGTAGAGTAAAAGATAAAGCTAAAGAGAATTTGAGATGGATTTCACAATTTTTTGGGAAAAATTCTCTGCTGGTATTGTTGTTATTATAGGCAGGTTAATGCTTACAAAAATTCATCAAATCCTAACTGAGTTCTTGTAAAGAAATTCCACGGAAGCTAGCACTTCTTACTCCTTTTAAATCACCTCTGCTGCACTTCAAACTTAAACCTTTAAAAGCTTAACAGAACATATACCAGGAATATAATCTTTTAAGCACAAAAAAATTCCCATAGCTACTAACTTTACTGCTTTATTGCAAGTTTACCAGGAAGTTTGCCAGCTCATGTAAGAACTCTTTTAATCGCTCACTCAGTCAAGCGGTAAATAAGCGCGTATAAAATCACAATAAATCATACTTTTTCCACATTTTTTGTTGGTTTTTTTATTGTTTTTTTTTTTCCTTTTGCCAACTAGCAAAATGTGCTGCTGTGTAAAAAGTTTTAGAAAAAAGGGAAAAGAAATAAGTTAATTAATCATTTTTATTTTCAGTTTATTGTTTAGTTTTTTTTATTTTGTCTTGCTATCCATTGCTTGCTGCGGCTGTTCTTACAAGTAATTAGTTTCTTATTACTTTTGTGTGTTGCGGTTGTGGTATGATGCGATTCGTTGGCAACAGATTTAATTGTTCGCTATTATTGAACTTTAAGTGATTACTCAGCAAAATATTAAAAATGGGATAAAAGACGAATACTTAAAAAAATATAATGAAATGAATTTAAATAGAAATTAAATTTTTTGGCTTTTATATTTCATTAAAAATCTAAATAAAAGAAAGTTTTCACATATTCATGACTATGAAGAGCTCATAAAAATGGGGATTTTTGTTTGTTATTAACTATTTTTTTTTCTTCTCTTTAGTTTTGTTTATTATTTATTATTTATTACTAATATTTTAATTTTTCTTTTATATGTATATTTTTTTGCTTCGTCTTTAACTTTTTTTAAAGAAAAGAGAAGTAGAACTGAGTGATAATCGTTTTTTATTTAGAGCAATTTCATTCTTGATCAGAGAAAATTTTGCATGCTCGGAGCTAATTTCTCTCTCAGCTCTGTTCTCTCACTTCTGTTTATTTTATCATAAACCTACGCCATCAGCGACATCTGGCTTTATGGTTTTTTGTGTCCATTTTTCACATTCCAGTTGTGCTCTTTCGTGTTTCTTCTTTTTATAACAACAATTCAATTGAATTTTTGCTATGACAGCATTTACATTTTTAAAGTTTTTAAAGAAAATTATTATTAAATTTTTT
Source organism: Sphenella marginata (assembly GCA_951509765.1). Classification (NCBI taxonomy): domain Eukaryota; kingdom Metazoa; phylum Arthropoda; class Insecta; order Diptera; family Tephritidae; genus Sphenella; species Sphenella marginata. The sequence goes on from OX608083.1 coordinate 55,581,054, forward strand.
TTTATTTTTATTTTTTTTGTTTTTAAATTAATTATTGATATTTTTATTTTTTATTTTACTTTTATGAGAACTTTTCTTACGAATACATAAAAAATAGCTATAGCGCAGTGATCGCCATATACTTTCCTGAGAGTCGAAGAATGTTCGGTCTTCAAACGAATAGAACTCGAGCGTTAACTAAGAGAACGCAAGAGTATCAAAATTTGGATGGCGCAGTGGACGTTTTTTTTGTAACTCAAAATTATCAAACTTGAAGAAAAAGAGAGCCATTAAGGGTATTTACTATACGGCCTTTTTGTAGGATTTTATACATCAGCTGACTTTTCTATTCATTTCGCTTTTTAAAAAAAAACATTTACGTGCTCAACTTCCACCATAATCCACTTTTAATTATTGTTCAGACATTTACTTTGAAGAATAAATGAAAAGAGGACACGTGTCGTCGATTAGTCAATAAAAAGTATACTCACGTTTCGATTTATAGAACAAGATGAGTTGAAATGTATAAACCTAAATAAGCCAAGCAAGGACAAGATGACAAATCAACACTATACCATAGGAAGGAGATGAAAATGTTAAGCTTTGAGAGTGATAGAACAAATGCAGATAGCAAAGTTTTCAGGATACAACAACAATGTGAAAAAAAAAAAATATAACGAGAAAGAGTTGAATTGAAAAATCATAGCAAATTGAAATGAAGTACTCGACGAGAGGGCGCCAAAAATGAATGGAAATAAAGTGATACGCCGAAGCTAACTGAAATTTTTACTATGAATCAAGATAACAAGAAAAAAACGCAGGCAAGTAATGTCACTTTCGCTTAGAAGCTGACGCATTAAGGGCCGCTTTCATAAAAGCCGGTAACCGCTAACCGGAGTTTAATTGACGTATTTTGTACGGTTGGCTGTCAAATTAATCACCGATTGGGCTTAACCGGCTTTTATGAAAGTGGCCCTTAATGGCGGGTGTTGTGGGTGAGCTAAAGCAACAATAACAAAACGTATGTGTGGACGTCGAACATGATGACGTTTTGTGCGAAAATCTCAGTTGAGTGAAAAGCACTTTGTTAGAAAGCACACACATTGGCGGTATTAAGGTGAAGAGCTGTGAGGTGTGTTTTTTATACACTTTCTCTGCTTGTAACCTCCCCCCCCCACCCCTCACTCAGAGTTAGTAATATACAAGGTACTTTGCGTTGGTATGACTGTAAGTGAGTTTGTATCCTATTAAAGTGGTTGTGTCAGTTGCTGCGTTGTCAATGGGTAATGGCAAACAAATTGACAAATATTTGTACAGGATGGCAAGCGAACGAGAAAACGTGAAAATGGGAGAGCACGCAGCAAAGGTGCGTTTATTATTTGCGAGGAAACTCAAAGCGAAGGCAAAAAAGACGCAACCGTCTCAGCATGCAAAACTCACGCTTTTAAGTATGGAAAATAGCGCGATAATGCCGTTGAAAATGCGACAGTGACAGTGAGGGGAGTTAGACAACTAAACACACAAGTCAAACAAGCGTTAAGAGGCTGGATTAGTAGGTTAAGACAAGCAGAGAAGTGTGTCGATATGTTTGTAAAGGTATGAAATTGTGAAAATTTAAATTGAATTTTTTGTTGTTGTAATTTTTGGCGACCTTGTATTGCGTACAAAGCGTTGGTTCGATAGAGATGCGTAAAATCGATTTAAACTGAGCAAGCGCCTGAAAGTATGCTACGATTTAGCAGATACCGTGTTTTTGGTGGGAGGAGTGCGTAGTAAATTGAAAACAATTGTTAACACAGATTTGCATGGCATCATGTAGGAGGCGTGGCATATACATAGATATTGTTTGAAGGACACCAAAGCAGCGTGATATAAGCTAAGAGTAAAGATGTAAAATTTTCCCTACAGGGTGTTTGCGGCGCTCGAGTAGCGCTGGCAAAAAGCAAATTGCTACTAACTTCACATATATTTGGGTACTTCAGTCTTGTAAAAGTGTTGGCTTGAGCTGCAAAATGGCAAAATAACTTGCAACTGTATTGAGCAACAACCAGCAACAAGCACGACGCTGACGGCGAGGAGGTTCCTTCAATTGTAAGGGAGTTACGTGGGAGAAGCACGACGACAACAAATTATGTTGGGGCCAAATATATACACACAAATAGACTGAAGAAAGCAAGCTCGCACATTTTTTTTTTTTTTTTTTTGATTTTATTTTGATTTAACTTGACTTTTATGTGCCACAGCAAACGTTGGCACTACTTACAACTCCTGCTCAAATGTGCTAAGGGCGTTCAGACTGCTTGCGCGCCTGTCCGTACATCCGTCAGTCAGTCAATTCGTAGAACGACGACTAAAAGGCACTAGCACTGTCAGGCGTTTTGGGCGTCTCAACAAGCACATCAAGTTTGGCGGGCACGATTTGTGAAATGTGCGCATGCGCAGCAACAACAAAGCGCAAAGCGACTGCGAAAAACGTTTGTAAAAGTGCTCAATGCTGTTGCTGTTGCTGATGACAGTGATGATGATGATGATGATGATGATGCGGCTAGCTGGTTGTACGTGCAATGATGGAAGTCTTGCATTTTTAGAGAGCATAAATGTTGTAGGGGGGGGGGGGGAATAAATCATGTCTTATGCGCGCGCGGTAGAGGATTTGACTGCTGGACTGGTTGGCGGCGCAGACAAGCAATTGAAGTGGTCGATGCGATTGATCACTGCCACAAGTCACAAGTGAGCGCGAATAAGCTGTAGCATTGAAGGAAGTTGACTAACTGGTTATCAGCCAGGCTGTAGGAGCTAACAACCCACAACAACAACAACAACTAGGCGCGCTACCTGCCTTGTCACGTTGCATCGTGGCGCGCAACGCTAAAGTGTCTGAGTGAAGGCCAGTCACAACGCACACAACTCCGGCACAACTCGCTAGCTGGTTGCTGCAATGTAAGTGCGCGCGCCTATCAATTCTGAATGCGCTAACTAACAAGGAGGCGATATAAGTGGCTAGTTTGTTCGGTCAGTCGGTTGGTTGGTTGCCTGCTTTATTGCCTTTGCCTGCCACAGCGGCGACTGCGCTAATAAGCAATTGCCAAATTACCTTCGCGTGAGTAATCGCTCATTCGCATTGCGGCAGCTGAAGGAAAGAAAACGAAAAAATACAAAAATTGCCATAACTAGAGGGTAGCAATAGGGGGGGGGGGAAGTGGGGTTTAGGCAAAAAATCGAGGTGGCAACTATAGCGCCTCAATGCGCGCAGGAAGTTGCAACAACACATTCTTAGGGGCGGAGCTGCATGCAACAAACAGCAAAAGGGGTTATTTAAGTGGCTATGCGGCTGCTGCTGGCAGTGTTGTTGGTGTTGCATTGTGACGCTAGAGGTGCTCGTAGTGTGTTGCGCAACCACCACCATCAGCAGCCACCATCACCTCACCAGCAACATGGCAGTTGCAAACGTCATTAGCGGCAACACCAAATGCTCGTTTTGTTATGTGTTGTTGTAGTTTGTATGTTGCTCATTCTTCTTCTTATTGTTATTACTGCAGCGCTCTATAACTCGTTTGACTGCAAGAGTTTCTACCAGGTTGTAAACAATAATTTGTAAATATGTATGTATGTATGTATGTGGTGGTCGTTGCAAGTAGCTCAACCAAACAACAAAAAAAATCACACAATTTTTGAGGAATATAATTTGAAGCGCCTTGAATTTTTTTTCTGTTTTGAGTTTTGTTTTTTGTCTTCAAATTTTTGGTGTTTCTGTTTTTTGTGCTTTCCCCCAAATTCTTTTAATGGTGTTGCTACACATGAGTTGCAGGTACTTACATATGTACATACATGGTTGTTGCTGTTTATTTCATTTTAACACGTTGTGGCATGCAATTTGTTGAAATTACCTTTAATTGAAATTTTTCGCGAACTCGAGAAGCTAATGAGGTAAGATTACCCTTTTTGGAGTTTCAACTTTTTGACTAACATAGCGAGGTGAAATTATCTTTGCCTCTTTTGTTATCGATATTTTAATTTATGTCAATTTTAATGCATTTTGTTTTTTTTTTTTGCGAAGATAATGGCACTGGGTCTCTATGCCAGTTTAAGGGAATGTCCTAAATTTAATGACAAAATCTCGAATCGTTACATAGCGGGAATCGGCGTCCTCTGATTGAATGAAATTTGATGAAGATTATCCTTTTATTATAAAATTACAAATAAATTGTAATACAAATTTCAAAAAAAATTCATATTTTTGAAAAAAAAAAAAAATGTCTTTTGAAAATTTGGAAATATCTCTTGATATATGTATGTACATATAAGAGATATATCACAAAATAATTTTAGACCAAAGTTTTATGGCGATTTTAAATTGTTTCGATTTTGAAAAACTAAATATTTTTGAAAATAAACATTTAAAATTTTGTTTAAAAATATTTTAAGTTAAAAAAATAAAATTTTTGGATATTAAAAATTAAAAAAAATGTTTGGAAAAAGTTGGAAAACTTATATTTTTGAAAGGCTTATTATTACGAGCACACAATAAAATTTTACACCAAAATTTTATGGCGAACTTTAATTTTTTTGAATTTAAAATACCCAATATTTCTAAAATTAAAACTTAAAAATTTTGTGTGAAAATTGTTTTTAAGTTAAAAATGTTTTTTAAAATATATCTGATGTTGAAAAAAGTAAAAAAAACTATTTTGAAAAAAATTTATATTTTATAAAACTTTATTGTATAATACAAAAAAAATCTACACCAAAATTTGATGCCGAAATTTAATTTGTTTTATTTTGAAAAACCCAATATTTCTAATATTAAAACTTTAAAATTTTGTTCTAAAATATTTTTTAAGTTAAAGAAATTGAAAACAGTAATTGTTTTTAATTATATTCTCGAAAAAAAAAAAATCTTTTTGAAAATTTTGGGATTTTTTATCAGAGATATATTGAAAAAACCTAGATCAAAATTTCATATCAAAATCCAAATCTTCTAAAATTTTAAAATTTTGTTTGAAAGTATTTGTTAAGTAAAAAAAATAAAATATAAAATTTTGGAAAAATTCATAATTCTGAAAACAGAAAAAGACGAAATTTTGCAAATTTCTGGGGATTTGTAGTTATATCAGAGGTATAATAAAAAAAATTTAAACCAAAATTTCATAGCGAACTTCTATTTTTTCCATCTTGAAAACTGCAAAATTATTTAATTAAAATTTTTTAAATTTGGTTTTAAACCCTCGCTTAAAAGTGCTAAATTTTTTTTACCACAGTAGTGAATTAACACAAAAAATTTATATTTTAAATATGCAAAACTTTTGAAAAAAACAGGCTTTAAAAATTGAGTTCATTTTCGCAAATAAAAAAAATTATTTTCATAATAAAATCAACAACCGAAATGTATTGCAAAACAAATGAAAGTGAAAATACGATGAGTTGTGACAATTAATGTGGGTCGCCTCAATTTGCTGAGTAAATAAGTGAGCTCATATATCGATTTGTACTCAAGTAGAGGCGTCTGTATATACACACAACGTAGACTTTTCAATTTCACTTCCTTTCATTTTGCATACTCAGCCATCACCTTGACGCTTGCAAACTCCCTCTATTCGTCGTTACCACACGTTGCGCTCAAGCAGCCAACCATTCACGATGCGGAAGTTTAATTTAAACATTTTAATTAAGTTTTCACGTCATACGCTTTTCTTTGAAATAAATAAAACACACAAAGTTGAAGAGAAATGCAATAAGTTTGTGAGTAGAAATTAATTCATGGGAAAGAAAGCGCGAAAATAAATTGCACGCGAAAAATATGCCATTTCAATATGCTCGGATGCAGAAAGCAGGATGCAGGATACAGCTTGTTATTATAAATATTAACAGCCGAGTAATTAAATTTGGCAGTGGTCAAGTGAGCTAAAGACAATGAAGAGTTGAAGTCTTTCCATTTTATAAAATATATTTTTAAGAGAATATTGTTATTCATTGCTAATAGGCCGATTGCAGAGGAAGGGAGAGTACAGGATTATGAAGTCAAAACTCTCTCTCAAGCATGTTTAAGCGTCGTTCAAGCTAAACAACAGCATAGAGGACCCTACCAGTTACCGAAAGAGAGAGAGAGAGCGCCAGTGGGAGAGTTGTGTGAACACAGCTTTCCATTACAGCATCAATAAAGTGTAAATTTTTATGTTGTCGCCAACATTCCTGCCATATTTTCCCATCCACATATTCTTTTCAGTTTCCTTTTTTATTAAAGCGTATGTTATGTAAACAGAAAATTCTCTACCTCCCTCTCCCACTAGCCATCCAATATTGTTCCCGCTTGCAACATTTTGCTTTCGTCGCATTGTGATAAGAATAAAATGTGACAACAACAACAATTACAATTACAATTACATTTGCAATTACACATGACATGCAACGTAATAATATGTAATGGTGACAACGGCTGACTTGCAAACCAACAACTGGCGCAAATACCAACTGACAATTGATAACTGGCATTCGGCCATTTGGTTAGTTGGTGGGTTGGTTATTGCAATTGTTCATTGTTGCAGATATTATTGCAAAAGCCAACTGACCCAATTCCATGGCAATAGCCTTAAGCAAAAAATACAAAATTTAATAGCATGACTATTTATTGGCTGACTTGTTGTTGGCATTAAGATTGTACATATGTATGTATCTGTGGTACATGGTGAGATATTTATTTGAACAGAGACAATTACAATGGCTGCGTTATATAATGCAAACGTGTGTGTTGTATTAAATAGATGCGTGTGAGAGGATAATGCTGATGCAATATATACAGCTGTGTTCAATAAAATTGTAATGAAATTAAATAGGATTTTTACACAGAGTTTACGAAAGCTTTCTAAACTTTACAAAATGGCTTTCAAAATTAGCGAATTTGAAGTTTCGAGAAACCAATCAATTTTGGTGGAAGTCAGAACTCTCTTAAAAGATCTCCTGAATTTTCAGAATATTTACATGCTGTTACAAATTTTTCTCCTTAAAATTTTTATTTTGTACTCAACACCTCAAACTAAAAAAATTCTGAAAATTCAGCAAATTTTTCAATATCATCTAAATTGCACATTGTTATAATAAAATTGATTGGGCTACAAAACTGCATACTCAAACATTTTTTAGAAAAAATTTAGAAAATTTAAATACCATTTTATAAATTTTTTTTTAACTTTTCTGTACTTTGTGTGAAGTGTGGAACTACTTCTTAAGTGGACTCTGTTACAGAATTTGCCAAATTTTAAATGAAAATTATTAGGACCACAACTTCTTTTTATTGCTAACGACGTTCAACTGAATTTCACTACTATTATTTTGAGCACAACTGTATGTTGCCTTGTATTTTATTTGTATTAATATATCTGTAATATTTATTCGTAACATTGAATGACAACACAAACCATACAATTCGATGAAAGTAATTACTAGCAATGGCAAAATCTGATGTGCATTACCCATTTTAAATTGGTATTGTTGATCTTTATTAATGAGAAATATTGTTATTTTCTATGGTCTGATTCATATGCTTACAATATTTTAATTCATATGGATAATTATATATTTGTGACAGAGAGGTGATGAATTACCAAATTACAATACAAAGAAAGGGAGAGGTGAGGTCGAGACGGTAATGCAGGCTTTAACAAGTAATATAGAACTTCGGCTCTCCAAGAATTGTAGTCCTAGCCTTTTACATATCTCCGAGAGCATCAAAAGTTCTAAAGATCTGGAAGGAATCACCTTACCCGATCCTCGAATATTTGTTGCCTTACCACCCCTGATAAATATATAAGTACATATGTTGATATTTATATTTATTCCCACAATGTAAGCAACAAAAGTTGTATTTGTTATTATTGTTGTATTCATTGCAACATGCATAGCAACTGCAGTTGCCAACTCAGCCAGTCATTCAACCTATCAACCGACCAACCATACACCCAGTTGGTGTCCTGCAAAAGCGATATTAATCGAATTATTGATGTTGTCACATTGCTGTGTTTATGTCAACAGCCTTGCCAAGCTACAGCTGCAACAGCATAGCACAGCACCACAGCACAGTACAGTAGCAACAATAACATGTTGCACATTGTTAAATTAACAGCAGCTGGCATTGCTTACAAGGCTTTTGCTGTGCTTCGCCCCTCAGTCAGATTATGGTCCTATATTGCTTGCACTTACTTACAGCTCCTTGCAGTAGACTATTGTTGTTGTTGTTGTTGTTATTGCTCTTGTTGCCTTAGCTATCTAATTTGACTCCTTGTCACTAGCCGTTTGTCGCCTTAAGTTTAATATTATGCCATTTTGTTTAAATGGTTATTGTTTTTCGACGCCTGTGTGAAGTTTGTATGTATGCAGTTGCCATGTATGTATGTGTGTGCTTATGTGGGATTATTGATTGCAATGAAATTTATATACATACATATAAACGTATTCATTGCAATCTGTTAAGCAATGAGGTCAGTCGTAAATATTTTTGTTGCAATAAAATTGAGTTTACAGAAATTTATTTGAAATGATAATATTACTTAATGGAGATGAAGATGGATTTATGGTAGTACACCTGTGCTGGAGCTTAATGGGTTAATGTGTATATTTGCCGATATGCAGTAAATGCAATTATATAAATAAATAAGCCATTTAAAATCCTTGAACTGGTCAAAGGTTGCAGTTGCTGGGGGTCAAAAACCGTTCTGGTAATTTGTTCTTATTCACTTTCTCACTGGTCATAAACTGGTAGAATTTTAGAATCGTTGGGCCTATTTATGGTTTCAAAAAAGGGGTGGTACCACGCCCTAATTTTCCAAAAAATTTTAATTCGTCATAAGTCTGAAAGTATAACCTCTGTTGGGTATATAAGCATGTAATACCAATGAAAAATATAGGCTTATGCGTAAAGTTACTTGAAAGTCACAGTTACCACGCTGCTACGTAACCATAACGAGACGAGAGTGGAACGTTGCTAGAACGTAGTGGTTGTCAACAAATGGCTCGCCACAACGGTTGCCGGCACGTTATAAATAGGTGCTTACTACGTGACCGCGACTTTAAAGTCGCTACAATTGCCGCAGCTTCGTTTCGTTGATTATTTGTATAATCATTACAAACTTATTACATTTTTAATGAGTGCAGCAATCACCTAATATACGTAATTAATATTACCGAAGACTTCTATGTTCTCAATTAATTTCCCACTAACAAATCATTAGTCCATTGAAAATTATTTGCTGTTACCCAATGACTCCTTAAATTTAACACCCAATTAACCAAACGCAATTATCTAATTACTCGATTAAGCAATCAATGCAACAACAAGCAACGTAACTAAAATATTCGAGAATCGCATTCGCATGAAATTCCACATTAAGTAATCTGCATAATTTGTTAAGCCACACAACAACAACAAAATAGATACAACGCGGTAGAAGCCTAAACTAAAGAGAATTAGAAAAGATTATGCGAAAACAAAAAAAAAAAAAGGAAAAAAACGAATGCCAACCAGAGAGCGTGAAAAAGCAGCATGCGCAAAATGCCTTGGACGGGCGCGAGTAGACCGGTTAATCAGCAAAGCAAAACAAGGCAATCAACTGCATATCCAGGAATTCAATTCAAATCCAATTCAAAACAGCCAAACAACTCAAGCAACCAGGTAACTCTAGTCAGCCAACAGCCCACAAGGTAGGCACAACACAGCACAGCACAATGACGATGGCACTGAAATTTTGCGGAATGCGCAAAAAGAACTAAAAAGAACGCATTGTTGTTGTGCCTAAGCAGTTTTGGTTGTTGCTAGCTCGGAATCATTGGTCGACATTGGCCAAGGTAAAGCAGTCGGCAATGTGAAGCAATTGAAATTGGACGGAAGTGCAGTGATGCAGCAGCAGCAGGCCATCAGGCCATCGCAACAACGAGTAAGTCAGCAAGTCAGCGAATCAGCGATTCATTCAGGCAGCTATCACAACTGGCGATGGTAATTGCAGGTTATGCGCTCAAAAATTTTCACAACGCGCGCGCGGCAGTATGAACGGCGGCAAAGTAAAGACAAGCAGGCGAGTATCGACCAACTAGTTGCTAGGATCGCGTACCAATTCTTGCACGTCACAACTCTTTATGGCACTTCCCTGCCTCTCTATGCGTTGCTTCTTCTCTTTACTGCGCGGCTGCGCAAGCGCTGTTAGCCAGTGCTGCCGTTGAGGTACACTTTGTTGTTGCTGCATAAGTGAATGACTACTTTGGATAATGATTACCCTCGCTAGTAATTCGTTATTTCTGTCTGTGTAATGAATGTTCAACGACAGAGACGAGGACAATGGCGATGCCACAGCCGTTTGCAGTGACTAAGGCGTCCTATTTAGGCGGCGTCACAAGCTGCCACTTTCAAGTGCAGAAGTGAGTAAGTGAGTGAGTGCAGTGCGGTGTGCTCTTGTAATTTAGCAGTTGATGTCGGAATTGGTGAGGTTGTGGCACAAGTGTTCGCTTGATGGAATATTGCCGCGCAGGATGACGGTGTGAGCGTGATTGCTTTGAAATGCAATTTGTGCAAAATATTTTCTTCAGCTGACTTTGCATTGATTTTTTTTTTTTTAAACGAACATCCTTTTATCCTTCTAAGCGGTTTTGAACGAAAGTCGGTTTATCGCTCTGGCTGATTAAGCACTCAAATTAGTATGCACTTGGCGCTTCCAAAGAATCGGTGGCCGTCCTCTTTCTCTGCTTCAAACGCTGAGTGCCGATTCATTCATTCATTCGCAAAAGTCGGGCTTGGAGGTTCATTAATATTTCTGTGGGACTTTCTCTCGAGAATAAAGGCTGAGCCGTCTCATTAGATGTTGTCAGTATCCAAGTTTCTGTTCTTCAAATTGCACGTTCTATGAGGTATATCTCTGGGCTGGGTTCGTACATATTTCTCAACCGCTCTCTCCGATCTTCAGAATTCTAAGTCATCTCATTTAATATTTTACTACATTTTCCTTAAACCCCGCTTAAGTTTAGCTTTTCACTTCTTCGAAAAAAAAAAAAAATTACAACAACACCAATGCTTTGCACTTAACACCAATCCCACTAAATTCATCGCCAATTTCAATGTTCTCAATGCTGCCAACACATTTTATTTTGGCAATTATTATTTTTGGAAACTTTTTTTTTTAGCTTTTTTTTTAAGATTTCTTTTTCACGCGCGCTGCCGTAGATTTGTGTCGAACCACAGTCACGACCTATTGACTTTTTTGCAGCTATGTACAATTCTTATTGCAATTTGCCGCCACTTTAAATGCAATTCTAATCCCTTCTTAATGCACATTTTAAAGGCCTTTTAATGTGATTTAATAGGCGGCAGCAGCAACAATCGACATGGCCTTTTATACTTTTTTATGCGCTGAAACAAAATTGATTGCTTTAACGAGGATGAGAAACGCTAGATATTCGTTTTGCAGCATGCAATAATCCTCCGCACGGGGGGGGGGGGCTGTATGGGGTTGGTGGCAAGACACTTAAATTGAGGTTTAGCGCTAAATCAGCATTTGAATTTAAGCATAATATATTTAAATTTAACAGTTAACTGAATTATGTAGCTAACTCGTAATTTTTTTGTTGTTGTTGTCGTTGCTTGCTGCATCACATTAGCGTTGTGAGGTATAGAATTCGTGCGCTTGGAAAATGTGTGCTTGCACTTGCTGGTTGCAACAAATAGATTTGGGTATGCATTATGCCAAGCCAAATTGGGGACTCGTTAGTAATGCAAGAAATAAATTTAATAAAGGAACTTTTTTTTTTGCTTAAATAAAATGAAATTGATGTCGAAGAATAGCTAATGTGTGACTATAAAGGAGTGTGTAGCTAATACGAGGGCAGTTTGATAAGTAATTGATTTTAATAAATTCCTGGTAGTAAGCTATAAACTCAATAATCTTCCTTTTGCAACATTAAGATTTTTTGTTTCTAAGATGCGCAAAACAGAAATATTTTGAAAAAAAATGAAAATTATAGAAAATTTTTGATTTTTCAAAATCGGAAAAAATTCATCTTTACGTTTTATACCAAAATTATTTTGTACTGAAATTATTTTTTACCATAATTCGTATTCTGAAATTTTCGAAAATTCGAAATTTTTTTTTTTAAATTCAGAATTTTTGAATTTTTTTCTAAAATTTTTTTTTTCTTCTCTTCAATTTGTTAAAAACAAAAATTACTCAATTTTTATAGCTGAAATTTTTTTTTTTGATACAAGTCGGTGGTTGAGTGGAATATTACCCAACTTCAAAATATTTTTCATTTCTGTTTCAGTAATTTTTTTTTTTTCACAAAAAACAAACTTTAAAATTGTGTTAAAAAATATTTTTGAAGTCGAAAAAATTTAGAAAAAATTTTACATTTTTAAAAATCAAAAAATTTGTTTTTTTTTTGATTTCAAAATATTTCAAAAAACTTTAAAAATTTAAAAAAAATTTTTTAAAATAAATAAATTTTTCAAACTCTAGAACCACCTTTGAAAGTACATATTAATTTTTTTTGGAAACGTTTTTTTATGATAAAAATAATTTTATTTAAATCGGAAGTATTCTGTTCCAACAATTTGACATAGAAAGACCCATATAATTATTTGAACCTCCGTCCTTCGCAGCTTTTTTCATTACAACGGGTATCAACAATAATTTATATGTAATGTCTTAATTATAAGTTCTTAAAAAATTTTTGTTGTGCTTAACATAAAACGCACACACACTCAAGCAGCGTGCACTTCTTGTTAACACAAACCACTAGCTGCCAGAAACTTGCCGACGAGAACACAGCTCTCCCCACCCCTCGAAAAAAAAAAAAAAAACAAATGTGCTGATGATTGCTACTTGATAAGATGTTATGAGGAAATTTTAAGTTGTAACGCTCGAAAATGTATAACTTCACATTTTATGCGCTACGCTGCAACAACAATAAGTTCTTAAGCAAATTAATAGTAACAACATAAAACTATAAACTAAGCGTATGCAACCCACTCACTGTCAGCAACTTCATCAACATTTCATATTTTCAATGCTGTTTAATTATACAAACTATTTTTTCATTATTATTATTTATTTTTGTAATGAATATGCGAAGACAGTGGCGCGCGAAAAAATAGCAACAAGCAACAAACCAAGTGATTACTTGGTTGTTATAAATAATTTCATAAAAAATTTAGTTCATTCTATAACAAAAAAAAAGGAAGAAGTAATAAAGTCTTTTGTACTACTAAAAATCTAAACTGCCATTACTTACCGCACCACTGTATGCGCACAAATTATGCACCCGCAACAAGCTCGTTGGATATGAATAAACATTTCTTCTGGTCTTGGTTTTTTGTTTTTCTTTTTTTTTTTGGTGTTTCTTGCCACTGAATTTTCCGCTATACAAAATGCGCTTGCATTATTCAAAACTTTAGTTAAGTTGTGCTCGTAAAATTTTCATAAATTGAATATTTACATATTGTGCCGCTGAGTCTTGAAGCATAGCGCCAACGCTTACATTTAGGCAAATACTTCAAGAGCCTGCTGTTGTTGATGGTTTGTGTTGCTGATAACATCAAGTGCTAGCTGCTGTAAACTAAGTTTGGTTGAAAAGAAAACTTCTACGAGATTAACTGACATTTCCTATTTTTAATATACATATTTTTGTTTTTGTAATTTGTTTTTTCTTTTTATTGTTTTTGCTTCTCTTGCTGATAAGCATTGTTGAAAGCCACTTAATTTTAAATAATTTATTACGACGATTTTTGATAACAAAATTTGAATAATAAAAAAATATTAAAAGAGTTAGAGAAGGTGCTGAAACTTCACTGAAGTTATGAGTAACTACCATACACTCCAATGGTTATTGCTGCAATGGGTTGTGGGAATCTGAAAGTTGAAACAGATCTCCTTCAATTGAATCTGTTTAAGCGACATACATACATAAGCTACGGTTATTTCTTTCTTTTATTTTATTTGCATGCTATTGTAATTCGCAATCAGTTTATAAAATATTTCGAAGATATAGTTTATGTTTTGGAAAGCCAAAGTGTGGTTTTTCATACCGAAAATGAGGAAGCCAATCGCGCCATGCCTCAGAGCCAACAGTTCTCGCCACCAATAACACATACATACCCTCTCGTTCTCCAAAGAACAATTTTGAACATTTAGGCAAAAATGGTCGTCAGAACCTGAGCCAAATGAATAAATATAATTTGAGCAAAAAGGTCACATAGCACCTGAGCCAAATAATAAAATAAAATAAAAAATAATAATAACTTAAAAAACAACTCGCCTTCTCTAAATCTTAGACAGAATCTATCTTCGAACATCAAGGCCACTCTGGATCAACCCTGTTCGTGTGCTTGGGCTTCCATTAATAGAGCTTGGTGAAAATATTTAGAGTGATCGTGGACATGAGGCAGGGCGCAGCACCCTTTACAGTAACAAGACGGGTACTCCATATATTGAATCCACCCAAAGTGTTAAGCAAATCCGCCACTACTCAACCTAGTTCCAACATCTCTACATCTAGGTTCATATGAGCTCGTAGATTTTTGTGTTGCCAAAAGCACCTTCACCTTCATTTGCGCTCCTGCCAAGCGATTAATCCATTCCATTTTCAAGTTACAACATGAATCAGACAAGACAAGCGTAAAGCCGGCAAGCGAGCAATCGATGCAAATTAGTCAGAACAGAATCCAGTGTTGGTGGGGGGGAAAAAAACTAAGCAACAAAAATCATTAAAGAAAACAAGCTAAAATGATATGAATATATTAAGGTGCATTTGTTATTGTTGTTGTGTTAATTTATCTGCAAACATGTGTGAAATAACTGCGGCTGCTTGGTTAACTATTAGCGCATCTTCTACACACACAAACATACACACACACACAAGTGCTCGGTTAACAAACGAGCTTACAGCGCATGAGCAACTTGTTTATGGTGCAGTGGAGGCGCTTGCGTGAAGTTTTGCTTAAAAATTCCATTTATAATAACAACAAGACACCACTTACCGGTATGCAAAAGCGGCTCAAGGGTTCGCTACAGGTTGTTTTCAATTTTATTTCATTTTATTGTTGCACTTCGGCGGTGTCCAACCAAATTGCCACACAGGTAGTGTTGCTAAGTGCTGCATTTGAGAGTCAAGAAACCAACAGACTCTTCCTGTTGCAGCTGATAGTGAGGATAGTGTGGCTTAAGGTGCGCTCACACATAGCAGGTTAAAGTAGCTTCCACTTGGCTGTCAATTTGAATGTCAGTTTGTGTTTCAAACATATTCTATTCAACATTGAAAAGTGAATTTTAATATATTTTTGAAAGCTCTGCTGATTTAGAAATACATACTTCATTATTGAGGAAAAAAAAAAGATTGTCATCTCGCTTCAAATTTATCACGTTGAACAATTAAGTTAAACATTTGCCATACAATTTTTGACAACAAAAAAAAAAAAGATTACAGCCTCTACCTGCCCCGTGTGACTGCACCTTTGCATTAATATACACCACTCCATCATGCTTGTGTGTGTTTCCTCTTGTATTATCTTACCTTATAACAAGCGTGTGAAGCCACCACGTTCAGTGGTGTCGGCCTTGTTAAGTGATTAATCAGTGCCACAAATAATTTGTGCATGCATTTTTGCATTTGCGCAGCGGAAATCAACGAATTTATTTGATTAATTCAAGGTAATCCAGTGCAATTTCGGCTTTTGCCGCTGTTCATTCTTGTGCAGCGCACGGTTAGTGGTCATTGAACGTTGTGCTGGATTTCTTGTGAGTGAACTGGTTTACGAGTTAAGTTGGTGTGAGGAAAGGGAAATGATATAAAAATATATGTTTGAGTCGAGCACACACATGAATGCTTAATTACATTCGCACTTTTCAGTGATTAGCATAGATGGGGATTTTGAGTAAAATATTTTTTGAGGTACGAGGGAATTTACTTATGTATGTGATAGCATATTTGGAACAAAATCAATGCTGGGAAGTTCGTTTCACTTTTGGCAGTATTTTATTCGGATACTGGTACACATTAGACAGAGCCAGAAATTTTTTTTTTTTTTTATTTAATGTGCTGCCTAAATATTTTTACAGATCTATAATTGCTTGTTAATTTTTTTGGACTCTAACAATTCTTTAATTGAAACTGCCAACTTTGTGAAGAAAAAAAATTTTGGTTGTCCTACAAAAAGTTCTCTGTGAAAGAAAATATTAATATTTTCTGTGCCAGTCTAATAGATATACATACATGCTAATGTACACTTAAGCTATTGCACATACCTATACACAAATGTAAATGCTTCCTATCTTCTACGCTCTCCTTGACTTTTTATGATCCTGCTGTTGTTGTATTATGTGAAAAATGCAATTTTATTGGTTGTAAAACAAGCAGCTTGCAATGCGTTCAACAAAATTCTTGCCACAACGTCACGTCACCAATTCGCACCAACACCACTACACACACATACCTTTAAACAAAAAGTGTCTGCAATGACAAACGTTTTGGCCCGTTTAGCTATACGCTTTGCTGCAGTTTTATGACCATTTTGTTGTTGTTTCTGCCATGTTGTCTGTGCTGTTGTCAACTGGCATCATTTGCGCATACCATAGGCTCCACCATAACTTCATTGTAGCCAGCACAATAATACTATTATTTTTTCATTTTATTTCCATGTTGTTATTGTCAGCTTAAGTAGGCCTATAAAATCAGTTGGCAATACAGTGGCGACAGTGGACTGCTATCCAAATTGATTTTTCTTGAACATAAATACGCACAGACATGCGTATAAATTTCCCTTTCCTCCTCTTTGTGTGTGCAATTTTGCATGCAACATGCTGATGTTTCATTTATTACTTGCAACACTAGCAGCGTACGCTGAGATTTAGTTGTCAACGCCATTGAAAATATTGCCAACCAAAAAAACAACGCAAAGAGGTGGCGCATGCGTGTGGTATAGCAACATTTTTGGTGGTTTTTTTTGTTTTTTTTTTGCTTTTTGTTTCAGCATACTTTGTTGGATATTAAAATTTTTATGACCATCTAAATTTACTGTGGCTTCATGACACTGCGGTCGCAACGCCTTTGACAATAAGACTACAACAAATTATTTACAACGCATAGCCTTTTGCATTTGCTTGTTGTTGCTTTTGAGACTGGTAGCTGTTGTAAACTGCGGAAAGTGGTGGTGTGCTGGCGTTTTTGATGGGTGCTAAATTCCTCAAATGAGGCCAAATAAATTTTTGTAGTATGTTTGCTTTGGTTTTGGGATTATAAATCACAATTTTACTTCGCATTTCATCACGTTCATTCCGGCTAAAGTAAGTGTGACTGGTGAAAAAATATGTGTGCATATGTACAAACTCTCAAATCTACATAGTCCTTATATATATTTATAGCTTTTGAAACCTTGAATATGAGATGGAAATGGAAAAATTTAGATACCCGAATTACACGAATACTTCATCAGTGGAAAAGTAGCGTAAATAGTTATCCAAACGTAGCTGCTACCATTGCTGGAACTTTAAAGTGATGCAACACTAGTCGCGGTCACGTAATTGGAACATAGCCATTACTTTCTCGCAACCAAAATTAACTGGTACCTAAACGTTCCAGCATCGTTCCTATCAGCTAACTGGTACCGTTTACGCTACTTTAAAGTGTATTATGACTTTTACCGGTTGGAAATGGGCAAAGTAGTTTGCTGACTAGGTGTGAAAGTTTTGGATGGGCTGCGGCAACGTCTTCTGACCAAACTGTCTCGTGAATACTTCTGAAGATGTAGATGAGGTTGTCACCATTTTGCTGATTAGAGTTCTTTGAAAGAAATTTTGGGAAAACATAAACTTTTAGAACTTTTTAAGCCTACTCACTCCTTCCGCGAAGATAAGCTACTTTAATTCAACCCATTTGCTTGCCTTAAATACAGACAACAACACTTTGATGCCGTAATTACAAGTCTGCTTATAAAATACCTGCCAACCTCAATGGAGGGTAAGAGTTCGATATTCCACATAAACAGTACGTCTATATGTTTACGCATAAGTATAAACAGGTTAAGCTCACAGTTCACATTATCAACCATTTCCCACAGCGCACAAACACATTTTCTGAAATTTACTAAATGTTGCATATTATGAAGTTAATTTATCAGATCCAAAGTTAAGCTGCGATATGCAACAACAACAAAAAACATGAGCTTTTTTGTGTATGCATACTTTTTTTTTCTATAGATTCCGCGGATGCCTGGAATACACAGGAAACGCAAGCTTTGTTGTAATTTGCTTGCCATGAAAGCTGTCTCATTAATAAAGTTATACAACTTTGGCGTAAGCGCAGGTAAATAAATGCCACACAGACACACACACACACAAAAAATATATTTAACAAAAACAAAAACAATAGATAATGAATATAATGTGCTCTACTGCATACATATTAACTCAATTTCGCTCACTTTAACTTTTATCCTTTTGGCATTTTGTGATAAACTGCTTTGGCGCCTGCTGGTATGCTACGTTTTTCTTTCAAATGAATTTTATACTTTTTGGTTGGTACGCAGAAATCTTTTGTTTTCATTTTTGATAAGCAGCAAATAGAAAATGCCATTGCATAGCAAGTGTTGAAAAAGTTTAAAGCGACAACACAAAAGCAAGAACAAAATTGCACGAAGAATGCGCACAATTTCATGGCTTTGAAAGTTTTGCTCGAATTAGGTTCGTATTGGCGTGTAATGATGCATGTAAAGACGTGGCTTTTGTTCTAGCATGCGGCAGCACTTTTTGTATAAGGTGTGCACTGTGTGTGTGTGTGTGTGTATGTGCAGCGGGTGGCGTGTCTCTGGCTGAGTTTCACAATGATTGTAATCTCTTTCATAATCCAAACAAAAATGTTTGATTGCAATGAGTGTAAGGAATTGTGGTGAGATTGGACATTTTTTCTGAAGCAGCCTCAAGGCCCACTGCGAGACCAGAGTGGAAAATGATTTTTTACAATTTTACCTTAAAATCAAGTCCCTATAGAACCACCTAAAATTCGAAATTTCTTGTACTGCTAGAGCACTTCTTATTGGGTCAAGGTGTCCTCAAATTCTAATCTCTTACAATTTTGAAAATTACAAAATGTTGACGAAAATTATTATTTAAAATTTTTTTAATTGTGGATTTTTAAATACTTTTGAAATTATTCGAACAATAATAAATTTTCTCTTTTCAAATAAAAACTTTTAAAAATTAATTAAAAATTTAAAAAAAAATTTAATTTCAATAAAAGTTGTCACATCAAAATTTTTGCTTTAATTCTATAAGGCTTTGAAAGGAAAAATTGTCTAAATAGGAAATCGAATTGAAGCAACCCCAATTGCTTTTGCTGATGAGCGTTCGAAATTGCACTGTGACAACAAAGGACGAGTTTCTAACTTCAGACACTTATTGCTAGATTGGTGCAGAGGTAGTTTTTGCTACAATCTGTCTATCTCAAATTTTGCACCCAATTCTTAGCTAATTTTAATTGATATCGTTTGTATACATTTTTTTGTTGTAACCCCAGTTTTGTCAATCACTTGCCACGCACACTTTTAATTAGCTCAAGTGGCCATTCATTAGCAAAAAGATCAAAGCTACTTGAGTTGGATGCTGAAGTGCAAAAAGAAAGTTTTGAAATTTTACCTTTTGAAATTTGCCGTGTGTGTGGGTGCACGTGCAGTGCCTGAAGAGTAAAATGCGCAACACCCAAAGTGCTTTGTCAATTAATAAGCGCATAAAGTCATCAAAGGCGGGATGAGTGTTTCATGTTGCAAATAAAAAGGGACAATTCAGCATAGCAATTAATCAAATTTCTTTACTGGCTGGCTGTTGTGGGTGCTAGTTGGCTTACATGCCTCAGGTGCTGGATTCTAGACGCACAGAGATGGTTTTAAATAAAAATGTTGGGGGAAAGACTTTGCCTAAAATTGGTAGCGAAAAAAGAGTGAGCCAGAGAGGAAATCCATTTATGGTACAAAAAATTAATAATATATCATAAAATGACCTAAAACTCTCAAAAAAATTCCCCTACACATACACACAATGGGGGGGGGCACAAATTTACTTTTATCAAATAATCCACAACGAGTTCTTGCCACTTCAAATGTTAATGCCACAATAGTGCCACAAGCTGAAATTCGATGCAACTCGAAGAAACAAACAATTTTATATAAATAGCAAAAGGCCATGTAACACATACATAGAAACGAATACGTGGTTATACATGGAAGTATTTCTTAACACTAACCCCCAACCAAATAGCTTCAAGGAAATGGGAAATTTTCGGTTTGGCAAATAATCGTAAAGTCTGCCACAACAAAGCGCCAACAGCGTTAACAATTTCCAAACCAAAAATTACTTTGACTTATCTCAAATTACGTCTGGTAATACTCGTGTGTGAAACTTTCTAGCCACTAACACTTATTATGTAGTGTAATATAGATATTAGACCGTAAAATAAAAAATTCAAAGGAACTCGAAAAATGTATTTTGGAATAGGGATGACCAAAAAAATTATTTATTGCATAATTAAATATTATTAGTTAATTAATGTAGCAAACGATTAAATAAAAATTATTAATCGATTAATCGAACAAAAATTTTGTCGATTAGTATATCAAATTGATTGAGAATTATTACGAGTAATCTATTGAGGGAATGAAATTTTTTTTATTTTACATCAAAAAAATCTTTTTTACAAAAATTAATTGAAATTACCGTATCAAATGATTAACAAAAAATTAATAATCCATAAAACAAGAAAAAATGTATAAGAAAGTAAATTTTTTTTTTATAAATAATTTCTAGTTAAAATAAATTGAAAATTATTAATCGATCAACCGAAAAAAAAAATTAATTATGTTGTTATTAAATCAATCAAATAGATTAGATAATAAAAAAAATGTTGAATAACAAAATAAAATTTTTTTTCCGATTAATTGATTAATAACTTTCATTTAAATCAATTAAAAATAAAGAATTTTTTTTCTCGATAATAACAAATTACGAATCGATTAATCGATTACTAACTTTCAATTATCCGTTCAATATTTTATTGATTATACCGGTAGAAAAATAGTTCAAAGAATAAAATTAATTTCGAGATAACATATACACTGGGAAAAAAAATTACTTGGAAAAAACATTATTAAATTGAAATTAAAAAAAAAATATATATTTTTATTACGGTCCAATGCACATGTTGTGATATCAAGATATCCTCTATATAAACAGTAAAATACATTCAATGACTTGGAGTGAGTTACTTTATATACTAACACTAAAACAATGTTAGGTTAGTGGACTACCTACACTCCATTGCCTTTGAGCAACTGTTTCTATTTGAAACTGTCAAACTATAGATTAAAAGTGTTATTAACAACGTGTTATGCGAGTATCAGCTCATGAACTTGTATGTATTGGTGTGATTATACGTGAATGTATGTGTTATTGCATGTGTGTACATACATATGTACATATACATATGTTAAAATCCCCATTGCCATGCTGAGTACAGTTTACTGTTTCAGCGCTGATAAAAAAGGTTCAAAAACTTGGGAAAAAGTTTGTGGAGGGTTGGGGGTATGCAGTTTTACTTTCATTTTATGTGAAGGATTTTAGATACATAGTGAAAGTGTGTGAGACTTGAGATGTAATTGTATACGTCTGTTAGAATATAAGATTCTGCCAGCAAATATTGGCATCTAATTTTTTATAATAACTAACTGTTACAAATATTTTTTTTAGGGTCGTTGGAGGAGTGTAGTAGATTTCAGTTGACGTTAGAATTTTTAATGGAAAAGTATTGATGTGAGCTCAAAAATATAAATAGCGAGGTGTTATATTTATGAAGCGCACTATATTTGTACAAGCCTATTGTTTTAGTATATTAAACGCGCTCATTATCTCTGTTTTTTCTTCCAAAAAAAAAAAAGAATTTAAATCTTGTTAAAAACTCCTTCCCAATACTGAAGCTTTAATTCAACTAATTTAAAAACTCCTAATTAAGATATTATCACACAAACCGATGAATTGAAATCGAAAAAAAAAGTTTTTTTTTTATTAGAGTACTCTGAAAGCTTAAAAGGCCATGAACTAAAATATCTTGTAAAAAAGCAAAAACATTAAATTAGAAAATGAAAGTAAAGTGAAGTACGCTTAGGACCGCATTGTACAATGTCAATTACAACCAAGCATGTGACCACATTTCTCTCCGCGCGTAACAGCCCAGCGCATTTTTAGTTTTGAGGCAACTTTGCTGGCAATTAAAGTTCAACATTCAACGAATCTTAATTGTTCAGTTGTTGCTTGTTGAATTGTTGTTGTTGTTGTTGTTGGCGCCGTTTGTGATGCGTAACATTTGTTAGGTCTGCCAACCGCAAATATTGTAAAGTTTATATTCTAATGCTGCGTGGAAGTAAAATTGTTGGGGCTCTCTTTTGCTACATAAAAACGGTTTACGCTGCGGGTGTCATCAGCGAATGTTTCATGGTTTAATTACATGACACATGCGGACGCTAGTTAAGTTGACAATGACATAAGTGCAGGAGTAAATAAATGCAATAAAAAACAAATTTTAATTAAGAAAATACAGAAAACGAGGAATAACAAAAGTCAAGTTTGAGATGTAGCGAAATAGCCGTACAAAGTGGAGCTTTATTAAATTGAGGACAATACGAAACAATGTTTAGCTAAAAGAGAAGGTTCGCAAATATATTTTCTTAATGATTTTATGATAGTTTGACAGTTTTACTAAAAGTAGTGAGCAAAAATTCTTCTAATTAAAACAAGCAACTTTTGACTGAGAGAGAATTTCATTTGATCGCACTTTTGCGCTCTCGTTAGTCAGGGCTGGCAGTCGGTAATACAGTTTGCAAGCTTTATAAAACACCATATTATACAACTTGGAAGTACTATTTTAATATATTTAAAAAAAACAAAACAGGTAAAGTTTTGTACCCAGCACTTCATACAAAAATTAAACGCAAACGCATATCCGTTTACAAAAAACAGAGCTTATATACGACAGATCCAAAAGCTTCATTTGCTCGACTTTACTTTAATTGGTTAATGGGCTAATAGTGAACACGTGCCACATAAATTCAAAGTCATTAACCATAGATATCAAATCTTCGTATCAAACAAAAATAGCAACAAAATTGCCTTCTATTTTTAACAACTGCCCTACGGAGGTATTTTCATGTGAAAGCAGCGTCTGAAGTTAGGTTTAAAATTAGAGACGTTTGAGTTCTAAAAAGCTTAAAATGTTATACACAAAGGCATTGTAGAGCCGAAAACCGTAATATAGTGCGTTTCATAACTATAGAACGTTAAAAATTTAAAGGTTTCATTCTTTTCAAAATATTTCTCACGCTTTCAAAATTGATTGTGAAACTCCTCACCATAGCTGGAAATGTATTGAGTGTAGATTGTTTCTGAAATAAATTTTAGATTAAGAGCTTCAGAGAAATATTCTGAAACATGCCCAACTCAAAAAAAAAAAATAATAATTCTACGATAGGAATTTTTTTTTTTGAATATTTTGAGAACTGTTTTTGCAATAAGGAAAAAGTTTTAAATTGCAGGGCGATTCTTCAAAAAATTGTATATCCCGTAAAGGAAATTTTTTTAGAAGGCGTTTTGTTCCAGAGTTTGTTTCGAAAACAATTTATCTTAGTCAAAACAAAAAAAAATTCTTACTAGGAATCCAAAAATATTGTGAATAATACACAGCAAAGTCAGCAGCGCGGGATTAGCAATTTTCTTAAATTCCCACTTAAAGCATAAGTGGAGTAATTTTAGACGCACTTTTAAATAGCTCAAAACTATTGCGTTGACAAAAATATCAAATTACCACAAACAATTTAAAATAATTTGCAAATTGTAAGGAAAGCATACACAAAAATTCTTTGTTCAACTATACTCGAGTTTTTGTTTTCCGCCATAGCTGAATAGACAAATTAAATACGAAACTGCCCTTAAATGCGTACTGGCGATTTTAACGACAATGACGGTCTGATTGTCAATCAATTTGGAATACAATTAATGAGAATTTGTCACACGGCGAGCGTTTAAACAAAAAAAAAAAACTTTATTTCGCTAAACGAAATTCAATTGAAGTAAGAGCATACAGTGTGTGAGAAAAGCGGTGACACGGTTTAAATTTCCCTGTTCCAACCGCTTTAGTCATTACTAATAATTTTATAGAGTAGTTACTTGACTTTAAGGCGGAAAATGATAAGTAAATAGACTGAAGACTTACCTTATTTACAATAATTCAAACGAGGGAAATTTAAAGGTGTGTTCTCTTCCTCGCCGCACTGTTTCCCAATTTATTTTTAGCTACACACACACCAGTATTTCTCCTCAAGCATTATCCCCAACCTTATCTCATATTACGCCATCGTCATCATTATACGACAAAAATATTTTTTTTTTTTTGGTGACATTCCAACAATGAAAAATATCTTATAAAATTACCATACAAATAAAAAGAAATTCTAAAAAGAAAAGAAATTTAAATTTGATATTCCAATTATTTCTTTCAAGTTCAGGAGCAATGAAAACATACATACATACTTCAGCAGTTCGTGGAATAAGAAAGGAAAACCAAATGAAAGCATTTTGCTAAATAAAAACTGACTTTCAATAAAAATAGCAAAAAGAAAAAAGAAAGTTTTTTATTTTGTTTTTTTTTTTTTGTTTTTGTAAAAATGAAAAACCAAACGAGCTAAAGCATTTGCGCACTCGAGCCAATACAAAGTCGTAAATTGACAATTGTTGTGCCAAACGTCCTGCTGTCGCTTGTTGTTTCCTGCGCTGTCGTCAACGTTGCCGTTCAATTAAATTTCGCTTTACGATAACAAGATTATCCACCGCAGACATCTTGAGACAATCAGATATGAAATGCACAGGCAGCACAAGCAAAAAAAAAAAAAAACGTAAACCAATTACGCACACACATACATACATACAAACTAGGTAAATACATAAGAAATGCAAGTAAATAACTGGCATATGCTGCAAATTCAGGGACACACACACACACATTTATAGCTTTAATTGCATTAGTATGAGTTTAATTTTTGTGTGGCAAGCCAAATTGGCGTTTTGGCAATGAAAATGCGACAAGTAGCAAGCAGTTTGGTCCTGAAAAAAGACACTTAACCATAAGCACAGTGACTAACGCTTAAGTGTCCTCTGGTGAAACATCTAACTAGTCAGAATTGAAACTAGTTTGCCACTAGAATTTTCTGACTCATCTGAAATACCCTCATTTCGGACTCATAAACGAGCTCATAAAGAGTATAAACGCTCCCATTAAGGACACCTTTCTGACTCATGTATGACTCCCATGGTTTGCTGGTAATATGTTTTTTTTTTTTTTTTTTTTGATGAACTTTTTTTGAATAACACAAAATTGTAAAATTTTTTTAATTATAAACAATATTTAAATATTTAAAATTTGTTATTAACCCTCGTTAATCTCAATTAATCAAAAATTTTAATCAAATCGAAATTTTTACTAATCTGATTAGTCCTAGGATTAAATTCATTAATTCTCATTAATCGAACACAAAATTTAATCCTAATCGATTAATTATTTTTTTTATTAATCTGATTAATCCTAGGATTAAATTCATTAATTCTCATTAATCGAACACAAAATTTATCCTAATCGATTAATTATGCTAAAAATGTTCGATAATCATAATTAAACAATTAATGTAATAGAGCAGTTTAATATAATTTGTTTTTAATTTTAATCCAGATTTAGCAGGTCCGCTTTAAATTAATTCAATTTACCACTAGTTGGTTCTACTACAGGGCTACCTTCTAAGCAAATTATATGCTCGCGCCGAAAAAGTATTGCTTCCTTAGTATATCCATATACAAGTTTGTAAGTAGTTGTGAAAATCAACAAAAAAGCCTGCCACATTTTCTTGCTTTCGCTCACTCGCAAGCTGCCACACCGCGCGCTTTTCAACTCATCTGCATTGCTCGTCGTAATTGGTTGAACAAAGGTACTAACTCGTAAACTCATAGAGCCAGCAGCATTTGTCTGGCCGGCTGCAATTTTACATATTGCATAAATTGTATATACGTCTGTTTGTTGTCGCTTTCATTTGGTTTTTCCACATTTTGTTGATTTGCCAATGCTAATGTTGAGTGGTTTTTGTTGAAGGGAAATGCCAACCAAGTTGGGCAAGTACGTCTGCTTGCAATTTTCTTTGCATAATTTAAGTTTTTATGCGAGTTTTCAATATGTTTTTTGTGAAATTAAAATGTGTAGCTGATGTGATGCAAACTAAATACAGTTGCCTAATGAGAATTATATTGAAGGTTTTTTGTTGTTTGATAATGGACCGCAAGGACAGGGAATTTGTGATTTCTTGAAGCAAATACTTCATAGAAAATTTTGGATCCTTTGCAGGCACCCTATGGATTCTTAGTAGAATTTTGGAAACAGCTTAGATTAGTTTTAAATTTAAACAATATTCTGCTAAAATAATTTGCCTTGCTATTGTATTAGACAACACTGTAGATACTTTAAAAACTAAAAGAACTAGCATTATAAATACCAAATCAAAATTTTACAAAGCTGAATCCTTTAATTGCAGATCTCAAAAATTGCACTTTCTTCAAACTCAACGAAAGCGCTTACTTTTTGAAAAGTTTCCAACCATTCAGACTTAGCAACAAATTTAAATAGTATAACGCTCCAGCTAAACAACTGACATTCCTTGTGGGTTCATATGTTGCACATAGGCTCAAATGTATAAAACTGTCTAGCAAACTAAGTGCATTAGCTGGAGAAAGATGTATTAGTTCAAGAGGAAGTTGTATGTTTTAACTGCAGTTTGACTTAGTTTTCGACAGTAAGTGCCTACTTAGATACTTAACCACAAGCATTTACTCATAGTCACACTTCCGTACTTACAAATTAACTACTAAGTACAGCATTCCAAGCTAGTTGAATGTGCACAGTAAACATTTTTGTTCAAACTCGCTTTTGAATTGAAAGCAATAAAAAAATAGGCAAGCAAAAAAAAATTATGAAAAAAAGTATAAGGTAAAACTTTTGCTCGATATAATTTGAGAGAAAATATCCTTATTGATTTCTTGAAATTTTCAAATTTAAAAAAAATTTAAAAAAAAATTTCAAATTTTGATACAAAAAAAATATTTTGTTATTTTATTCACAAGTCGCTTAGTACATGTGACAAAAATAAGCATTCAATAAGGTCTCTAATAACGCAATTTCAAAATTTTTTCAAATATTTGAGGCAATGTTTATTCCAATGTTTCCTGGGTTTACTTTCCAACTCAGCCTTATGCATATGCGCCATGCATCTACTTAAAAATAGAAAATCTCTTTCACATCAGCTGCAAGCGAGTGTAAGCGCGCTTAAGTAACTACAGCTTAAGTGTTAAATTACACATACTAACCGCACACGCACACAAACATACTCATTCGCTTGCAGAAAAAAAATGAAAACAAATACTTAAGGCAGATACTTAACGTTTGTTAAAGTGGCAACAAAGATTTCCTGGCTCCACATTCTCAAGCAACAAGCGCGCTCGTTATATTTTCTAAGTTTGTTGTTAGTGCATGTGACGCTTTCTTGCAGTGCTTGCGTAAATTTAAGTGCGCTTAGTGCATACTTCAAGGCGCATAAGCATATGCCGTTGTTTGTTAGGCACGCTACGGTATTTTTTATTGTGTTGATTTAGGTGTGTGTGTGTGTGTGTGTGTGCGAATGCGTTGTTTAGTGTTGGCGTGCTGCCGTCGCCATACAAATTACTTTTTATAGAACCAATTTGCATTTTTAATGTGACTAAACCCACTTGGCGGAGCATTTAAGTACTTTGGCGGAGATTTTTAAATTCACCATAAACTTAAAAACATGTTTTCTAATAAAGTGAGAAAGTGCTAAACTTTATTGGTAAAAGGGATTAAAATATTTAAAAAATAAAAAATAATGTTCACGTCGTAGGCTCACTCTGTCTCTGCCAAAAGCCTTGAGGACCTTAAAGTTTGAGTAAAGAAAATTTTATCCCACAATTTTTTTTTAAAACTTTTGTCGTAGCTGGATACATTTTTTCCTGCTTTCAATGGTTTTTTTTTTTTTTTGCATTAAACTACCTCTAAAAATATATATATTTTTTTATTCATAAGTCGCTTAGTGCTGACGCAAAAAAACAAGCTTTCATATCTTAATGAAACATACTACGAGATTGTACGGAAATTTCGAAGGTGTAGGAAAAACTTGAAATAGCTCAAATTTATTCTTCTTTATTCGTTTTTTGATAAACATTCTGTATCGAAAGTATTCTGAGATAGTCGACTTTAGACCAAAGGAAGCAACACTGTGATTCAAACATTTGAGATTCACATTTCATATGGCTTTTGTTGAAAGATCTTTATGGATTTCTTCCCCTCACAATATCAATATTAATTTCTACATTAATCTAGCACCCAGTTTTTTCTGTTGTAAAAGCAAAACCCGTCTGAGAGTCTTAGAAACACTTTTGTATGTAAAATGCCGGTTCGCTTTGACACATCCTT
Organism: Sphenella marginata; assembly: GCA_951509765.1. NCBI lineage: Eukaryota > Metazoa > Arthropoda > Insecta > Diptera > Tephritidae > Sphenella > Sphenella marginata. The sequence goes on from OX608083.1 coordinate 55,609,614, forward strand.
TACTCAGCTGAACAGCACTAATCACGTAATTTGTAAAGATTTACCAAACAGCACATCCATAAGTATTAATATAAGAGTATTCTGCTCGTCAATTCGCAACCTAAGGGAGGCACTTTATGAGACTATTTTTATGGTTGTCGGCAGTCTTTGATCTCGCCACATAAGATGCGATTTGGCGTTCAACTCTTTTGTAGTTATTTATTTTATTTAAGTGAATTGTCGCAATCATTGCGTTTGACTTTGGTGCTTGAACATTTGTTTCGGTCTGGGCTTCATTCCAATTAAGTTTCAATGTTTGCGCTTGTGATTTATCTCTGAAGAATATTTAGATCTTGGGCTTGCAAAATGTTCCAACTCCAGAAAAAAATTATATTTTCATTTTTTTTCGATTCCCCCATTCAATCTTTTCTCTTATGCAGAAATTTTTCATTTGTTTACTTAGTGTAAACAAATTTTTTCTCAACTTCATTCATAATTTTGAGTTCGAAACAAGTGTAATCGATTCATTAATCGCCAATTATGAACACAGCAAGACATGAACAAATGACGCTGCCAGAAAAAGGCTAGCCTATGCATATGCACATCATAATTTCCATATAGACTAATTATGCACCACATGCAGCATTCGGCCAACTGGATGCCACACAAACGAAGAACTCACAGGGAAATGAGCTTTGCATGTAGAAACATTGAACTTGGCTGACTGCATCGAAGTGGTAGATCAACCTGCTGTGTCTGGCACTGAGTGTGAATTATGTACGTGGAACAGAGCAAGTTGAGGGTATATAGAAATTGTTGCTGCCCGACTCACGTGTGTTATGTCACTGCTTATGTTAGCGAAAATTGAATGTGGCAAGAAAATGCACAAAATAAAAGGCATGCCATTGTTGTTGTACTCGGTGGGCAATCTGTGCATTTACTACTTAGTTAAAAAGTGATGATGTCACCTGCGGCAACTCCCGCTTGCGTTGCACAGTGGTTTAACTTAAAGAAATTTGTCACACAAATGAAAATCTCGAGTCGGGTTTTGAACATCATATCTCCGAAACCACTTGAGATATGTAATTTAAATGCATCTCTTATTACAGTACTCATTAGCCCCTTTCGTTTGATACCCATATTGTACTAACATATTTTGTTTGAGACTAGTCCACATATTGGACGATAACTCCGAAACTGGTTGAGATATCGAAATAGGGGCTATCTTAAATTTTATCTTGGATGCCTGGCCATTAAAGGGTGAAAGTTGCATATAATTCTACTTAGCAGTTTTTGAGTGATGTGCGCGCAAATATACAGACAGACAGACAAAAATTCTTAAAATTGTTGGTTTGTTTACTGTTGACTCAATAATGATCTCTGCAATGTACTGACATCAACCTGATTCAATGCAGTATTTTTAGAGATATTGCACTACAATATTTGGTACCGAAATTTTTTATCCGGACCTTCGAAAATTTTTAAATAAAAATAATAAATTTTATTTAAATAAAAATAGCAAATCTATTAAAATAAAAATAATACATTTTATTTAAATAAAATAATAAGTTTATATTAAATAAAATAATAAGTTATATTAAAGTATCTTAAACCTTTGTGAAAAATTTTAGAAAGGTTTATGGAAAATGCCCCATAGTGAGCAGTATTCGCGACATCTACAACTCTACTAGGCTCCCTCTTCGAAACCGGCCTCCATACATCTCCTCTCATCTGCTTTTTAATAGCGCACTACATCTTGGCTAGATTATTTGCCTGCCACAGGGATTTGTACCAAACATGATAATGCTAGTCATTGACGTCTGGCCTGCACATTAGTTTGCTTTTGCCGCTATCGTCATGTGACGACCCCTTGGCGGCACAGCTGGTCATACAAAATGGGCTCAGTTAGACGCTTGTGACACATTCACACATATGTCGCAAAAAAAAAAATAAAAATTAATACTTATTTTTGTTGTTGTAGGCCACTTTTTAACACTTGCACGTTTCTGACATGAATTATTCGCGACTTTTTTCCAAAGTCGTCTAGGCTGCTTTGCATAGGCATTATTACAACAATACTTGCACCACCAACAAACTTACTCACTCGCCATATTTTCATCTTCATTTCATTTGGTCCAACCACCTTGGTGCCCCCCTCTTTGTCTCGCTAGTCATTGTGGCAAACTGTTTCACTGGTCGCTGTTATTTCATTTCATTTCAATTCTCTGCCTTAGCCGCCACAATTCATGAGCCCAACTAATGTGTTAAGTCGTTTTACGTTTTTTCTTTTGTTTTCTGTCGCGATTTTTTTCTTTTATTTTTTTGTAAATTTTTTTTTTTTTTTTTTTTTTTTTTTGAACATATCCACTAATACATTCATGTTTCATATATGCAATTCATGAGTTAAGCAATTCGAAACTAAAGAAACAACCAGAATGCAGACCAAAAGCACGTCCTCAACTAAATTAATTAAGCTGCCAGCGGCTTTGTCGCCGCCATCGTCAACAGCTGCTGCAACGTACTCAGTTTGCTGATGAATTTGCTGGGTATAAAATGGATGAACGATGTTGTTATGCTTTGATGTCGTCCGCCAAGAGAATGAGGTGACGAAATGTGACTGGAATTAGTTGTGAATGCAAAAACGAAGTCAAATGGGTTGCAACATTTGTGTTGTTGTAATTTAAATGAAAGTCATGACGACAGTACGCTCTTTCAAGTATGTATGGTATGGTGTTTCACTGGGAGTGCTGGCTGATATGTTTACATTGTTTTGAGGTGTTGAAAAATTCGCATTACTTTGTTGTAAAAAATTGTTGTTGGACTCAACCAAATTTAAATATTTTACAAAGGATGGACATCATCTGTAACCAGACCATGTACCAGAACTATGAAAAACTGATTGTTAACTTGCGTTTTTTTTTAATGACATTCCTACCTCAGGCAGTTTTGGAGGAACCATTAGTACGGTTCTGCGTTTTGCAGTTCCAGCCTGGAAAAGTTATGCAGAAGAACTTAAGTATTTATTATTTTCCAAAGCACAGGATGCTTAAACTATTATTATAATAATTCAAAAATATTTATTTTCTTAAGCATATAATTGCTGAAAAAATATTAAAGCTAGCTATTAATCTTTATTTTTATAAGAAATGCAGACATGAGCACAAACTATACAATTAAGCAATTTAAAAATCTTGAAAATAAAAAAAAGCACAGCCAAAAGTGGTAAGGACCAAAAAAGTACAACTTTCAAATGATGGCACGCACTTCTAAGAAGCCGCAAAATGTTGCGTAAAACGAAGTTAGTCATAAGGTAAAGGTGCTGAAGGAGAATTTTAAACCATACAGAGAAACACAAGCAAACATAAGAGAACAGGCATGCCATGCAGAAGCCAACTACACTCCAGACAGCGCGGAATTGCACACAGAAAATTAGGGACAGCCAAAAAAATTAGCCAGACGGTTGATTTGAAGCAAAAAAAAAAGAAAAATAAGCCACAACAACAAATAAGAGAGTAGGTTGCACGCATTTGTTGCGCCACTTAGCGACGTTGCCAACGCAACATAATTTTGTTAAATGTTTAACGCACACGTATGCCCTTCTGTGCCTTTATTCGTCATAAAAACGTTCGCTTTCATATTCTGGAATGCATGTGAAAAAAGTCGTTGGCACACATACACACACACACAAACCACAATAAATGGCAGCCTAAACATTTCAAATCATTATCAAATTAAAGCAATTTAAAGATTTTTAACTTAATTGGCATGTTTGGAGCGCTCATGCACTGCTGGACGTCGCTGAATGAGTGGGGGAAAAAAAGTGCTTTCAAAAATTATGCGCCAGTTAAAATGCGTTGGGGGGTAAAAAAAATTTGTTTTTATGATTTTACTGGAATCTCGTGCTCTTATGTTGCATGTCAAAATTATTTGATATATGAGCAAAAGATGATGTATAGCGTAGGAATATTTATTGTTATATATACTGTTTTTATTGAGAAAATAATTTTGGGGATTTTTTTGGTGAAAGTTGAGTTGAGAATAAATAAAAATGGGGGGCAGATAAGAGCGAAAGTTCAAGCATCACATATGGAAAAATAAAAAATAAAAATAAAGAAACTAATTTATAAAATAAAATAAAATAAAATAAAATAAAATAAAATAAAATAAAATAAAATAAAATAAAATAAAATAAAATAAAATAAAATAAAATAAAATAAAATAAAATAAAATAAAATAAAATAAAATAAAATAAAATAAAATAAAATAAAATAAAATAAAATAAAATAAAATAAAATAAAATAAAATAAAATAAAATAAAATAAAATAAAATAAAATAAAATAAAATAAAATAAAATAAAATAAAATAAACTAAAATAAAATAAAATAAAATAAAATAAAATAAAATAAAATAAAATAAAATAAAATAAAATAAAATAAAATAAAATAAAATAAAATAAAATAAAATAAGATAAAATAAAATAACATAAAATGAAATGAAATGAAATAAAATAAAATAAAATAAAATAAAATAAAATAAAATAAAATAAAATAAAATAAAATAAAATAAAATAAAATCAAATCAAATCAAATCAAATCAAATCAAATCAAATAAATTAAAATAAAATAAAATAAAATAAAATAAAATAAAATAAAATAAAATAAAATAAAATAAAATAAAATAACATAAAAAGAAATGAAATGAAATAAAATAAAATAATATGCTAGTGAAAAATATTGTCTGAAAATAATATCGAAATTTAATAACCCTTTTGTAAAATAAGATGCTCTTTACATAAAATTATTATACTATTAATCTTGGCCAAAGTTTTCCATAATATTACTTACTATTAGGAGATTTGATTATTTACGAAAAAAAAATTTTTTATTGAACATAAACAACATCGAACAATCATTATTAGCTGATAGTCGTCATAAAAATTAAAAGCATAAAATTAATATTGTAGCTTAGCTTATAAAACGTAGCAATTGAATGCGGATTATTGTAATTTCATCAGCCCATTTATTCAAGTGACAAAATCATTGCTCAACACTTTGGGGTTAAGAGTAAGTTGAATCGATTATTCTTCTTGGATTGACACTGAAGGCACTTAACAAAATTGAACACAAAATTTAATTGACAACCAAAAAGCGGCTTATCATTATTATTTACATAAGTATTACGAAAAATATTAGAATTAAAATAATTTATGAGTATCGATGTTTTGTATGTAGTAAATAAATTCTAAATTTATAAGCTACTTCAGCTGTAATCGAAGTGATAAGCCAAGTACGATTAGCTTTAATAATAATTAAGTTTTGTTGAAAACTTGCAAGAAAACAAATTTCGAAATTTTTATGAATTTATTATGGCGATGAAATAAGTGTGTGTTAATTATTGTTTATGAACTTTCGTGGCTATTTTTGACAACAGATGGGGTAGAGGATGTACATTTATATAATCCCAACCACATTTTGTCACAATCTGCATAAATTTCGGAAGCACTTGCGACATACTCCACAGGTTATGCACAGCATATACAAAAGTCGGGAGAACTCTCTTGGAACTACTATTTTATAGATCACAAAAGCTCTTCAATCCCGCTGCTGAATCATCATGTCGCCCTTTTCTATTTTTAATACAATCACTGGCGTAACTCTTAAACGAGGGGACAAAAGGCGCAAAGAGGGGCCTAATACATTATGTATTAGCTTAGGTTATATAGAATATGTGCGTGCTAGAGTGCTTAAAACTTTGTGATGGGGTTGAAGTGCTGGAATAGGTATTAGCTGTACAATTTATGTGAATTAGAATACATTAATAAATATTTCAAACAAATGATAATGAAAAGAGTTTTTGACGCCCAAAACAAAAATAGACAGCATTGAAATAAGTTTATAAAATTTAGGAGACTAGTTAACACGTAGATCATTTTAGAAGTGCCAACTAAATGGACTGGTTCTTGAAGAATGTGTTAATTACTCTATTTCAACAGGGTTCCTTGGCAAAGACGGCAAAGGAGGGAACTCTAGCAACAAAATTGAGTTTGAGAGGGGAAGTAAATTTTATGATTTTAAAGATCAAGCAAACTGCTAAATGCCAATGTACTCCGACTCTCAGAGAACTGTCGGAAATCATTGCCAAGTTGAGCACTTCGAGGCAAATCATTTCTATACCCCACAAGTACAAACTAGTTCTCTTCCAAAAACATGCCGCTGAAAACTATTCTGTTTGTCAGCAGCAAGTTTAACTACATACATATGTGGAAACATAGAAAATCTTTTCCTAGAATCATATGCTGCCTGCATATGTCATACGGTCATCTAGCACTTTGTCAACAGCGCTCATCACTTAGCATTAATTGCTAGTTTCTAGACTGGAATTTCGACTATCAAAATGGGTTGTCAGCTGGTCATTAAAAAAATTATAAAAATGTATTAATTTGATACTTAAAGTACTAGGAAGATGCATAGATGCGTGCTGGAAAGCATTATCAAGCTGGAGAATGAAAAAAGCGCATAAACCAAAAAAACAAAACTCATCAACAGTGACAATAAATTTCTTGACGAATTGGGTCATTCATTGCGCTCAACGTGATTGGTGTGTTTGTATTAATTATGTGTTGCTAAGAATTTTCGGGAATACATAGAAAAAAGGGCTGAAAAATTGTAGAATGCCAAAAGCAGTGGGGACAAAAGTTTTAACGAAAATTATAGCATTTGTAAAAATTTATGTGCTGCTTTGATTTAATCAAAATTTAAGCTTTGAAAATGTATGCTCTTGCACAATTTTTTTTTTCTTTCTTCAAATTATGCTGTTCTTATTTGTTTTCTACAATTTTCTTCTTACATAATTTTCTTCTAGCCGCTTCTCTGTATGACCTCATCATACTTTTTCCCCAACCTACCAGTTTTACTTAGTAGTTTTTTATTGCTATCAGCGTCTCTTCTTTCATCTCTTTTTAATTGAGTGCTCTTCTTTCATGCAATTATTGCTTAATTCTTTGTTTTTGTCATTGTTGTCTAGCATATGACTCTATTTTGGTAGCTTGTTATGTTGTTGCTTTTTTTGTTTGACAATTTTTTTCATGCCATCAATTTAGTAGTAACAAATTTCGGGTGGTCGGCAATTAAATTTCATGCGCATTTTTGTCAAATAAACTCATACAAAGCACGACATAAGAATTATGTCTGCATTTCAGTTAGTATATACACTCACGTTCAAAAAAATAGATACTTAATATAAAAATATTAAAAAGAAAAAAAAAGAAGAAGAATATTTAAAAATTCAGTGACAAGTTCGAGGTGCCTACGAACATTTTTTAGAATAACTGCATGCGCTTAAAAATTTAGGAACTTGAAATATTGCTTGACAGTGACAGTGCTCGAAAAAGGCACCACAAAAAAATGTGAGATAATAATGCTAATAAATCAGTTCAAAAATAAAATAAAATGTCTACCCATAGTGGCAATAGTATTCAAACTTCTTCTTCCAACGCTACAACTACAACTAGTCGTTGGCACAAAAGTCACATATGTCACATCATTAATAGACTTATGTTTTTTTTGCTTAATTTTTTCTGATAAAAAGAAAAGGCTGTTTGGTGATTCTCAGTTGTGCTCTGAGTTTTATGTCTTCCTTGGCAGCAGTTGAATGATAACGTTATTCTATTGCTTGACTTATGTTGGTATGAGTTGTAATTACATGACGCTTTTGTTGGTCCATCTTTTCAAGATATAATCTGGGAATTATAATACCACTATACTTTTGTCTGTTTTCATATACTTGTACGATGGAGAGTTTTTCTATTCAGTACAGCCATGTATAGTATGGTTCCCTAAGTAGTCGCTGTGCCTAAGATGTGTAAAAAATACTGTTGCAAAAACAACAAAAATATACCGTGCTGATAATGAAATACGAGGCTTGAACCGACTAACCGTGGATTATTTTAGTGGGAAGTCTCTTTCTCTTGGTCCCTTCCTGCGATAGTATGTAAAAGTACAAAATTTATTCAAGAAATTTTAGGTACATATATATAATTTTTTTTTATACTACTCACAAAAAAATAATCAGTATTAGCTTTAACAAAACACCTTGCTGCGTTAACAACTCAAATTGTTAAGCCCATATACAGTCATCTAATTACTATTCTCATATGGCTAATGATAACAAATGTTTACTTTTCACTACAAAGCTAAATTTCTACAAGAACACTCCCACACAAATGTATTCAAATGAAGTTCTCAGAATAAAATCATAATATATCTTGTCTCATATATCAATTGTTACACTTTGACAGCTGTCATCTTTCAATTGGAAGTGTTGAAAAGAAGCATTGAAATATGAAAAAGGTAAATCGGTTGTGTCGTCGAGCTACACATGTTTGTGGTCAGTTCATTATTCAAACTTATAGAATTGTTGTAACAAAGGGAAAGTGCGAGCTTAAAACAACTCAATTTGGTAGGCTTAAGATTATAAATTAATGGTGACATATGTATGTATGTGTGGTATTGTTTATGGCCAAGTATGTATGTATGTATGTAGAATTTTTTGACGCAATTTATCACGCCTTGCTTTGTGCTAAAGCGAAACTTGCTAATTGCTTTGCGCTCGCTTATGTTGGATGACAATTCTCTTGAATAAAGCTTCCTTATGTTGAATAGCAGTAATTTTTCAAAGCTTTGGACTTTCGAGGTATTTTACAAAAAAAAGGCTTTGATCTTTGCCTCCACGGTAATGAGAATTGTTGACACTTTTGAAGTTCTGAAGAATATTTTTGAAATTGACTTCTTAGATTGAGTCCGAAGTTTAAAGTGAGCGTGAAATTTTGAGTTTTTTTTTGGGGAGATTATGTCATGATCTTTTCGAGATTTTTTTTGAAACAATTTCGGAATTTTTTGCGGATAATTTAAATAAAATTTCAGGTCTTTCTTTTCGGAACATGTCCGGATTGCTATCTTGACTTTTTCGAAACCAGCTTTATCTAGGGAAGATCCTTAAAAAAATCAACCCACATTGATCCATTCAAAAACTCAATTATTCTAATGAATGAAGTAAGAGACAATATCCACCATAAACTCCCTGTTCTTTCCTACAAACTATATTTTATTTATTTAAGAAAGTGTCGCAGCTTCATTGCTTTCGATTATTAGAAATGCTAAACATAAAATTAGGGAGCACCTGTGGGGCCAACTCATGTCATGCTGACAAAAGTTGCCTCATTTAAGAAAAAGTTGACAAGGAAAAAAACAAAGACAAAGGCATAAAAGGAAACAGTGCGAATGTGCTAAAGAAAATTGCTGTCAAATTAACACTTTCTAAAAATGTAGCAAAGCCCCGCAGGGAGCAACAACAACAGAGGTCTCCTAAAAAAAGAAGCTGCCACAAAGATAAAACAAGTTCACGCGGCGTTAAGAAAAACGCATAATAAAAAAGGTCACAAATGACAGTGAAAAAGGTCAAGTGTCAAGCAGAGCGTTAAAAGCCAAACAGTAAAAAAAAAATAGAATATATGAGTATGCGAAAAAAGAAAGCAGAAAGTGTAACAAATAAGCGCCTAAAACATAAAATAACATAGAAAAATCAGAAAAATAGGAAGTTGGCACACAACAAGAAAAAATATTAAATGACCTAGCCAAAAATGTATGAGCATGTTTACTCAATAACCGCAGGCTATCGATGGCCAGTAATGTGCTGACTTTGACAGTCATAACGTTAGGGGGCCGGCAAACAACAGCGGATGTGATATGTGGAAGGAAGCTATGCGTTTATTTGAGTGACACATTGACTGCTGTTGAGCTCCTTAAATTTGGTCAAGCGGCATACTGATAAGCAATTTAATGTTGTCTCATTTGAATTTTGTCCAATTGACAGCTTATTTCTTACTAAATTCATATACATATATTCACACATTGTTATTGTTGTTGTTGTGCTGGCAGATAGCGGCGTTCATGTTATTACTAATGCTAATGATGACACTGATGGTAGCGACAGCGAGATGTGTTTTTTTTTTTTTTTTGGTACAACCAAATACTGAATAAACAAGCACAACCTCAACGTTTAACGTCCGCTGTGGTTGGTCTGTGCGCCGCAATTATTGCTAGTGACCCCTACTGTTATACTGCTATTGACCTTACAGCTTTTATGCCATTTAAATGAGAGTACAGAAAAAAATATGGTGATACAAATCAAGAAGTTGGAGGAGTGAGACTGCATACATAGATTTTTATACCCAACGCTATTTAATTTTTTTGTTTTAGTTAACCAAAAATGTGCTGAGCGCATTTCTTTGAAATATTTGAGACGTGATTTAAAAGTCACTCCAACTATCATCACTAAAAATATTTACGTAGCAGTTTTTCCATAATTAAATACCTCTACAGGTATAAGATGATAAAAAAAAGAGGGTCGACTGACTTTGCAAGCCACGTATTCATATGATCTGATAAGAAAATGATCGTGTGATCACGTGATATGATATCATATGCACTTAAAATTGCATGCGATTTGATATTTATTGGCGCTTAGTCTCTCCTCAAGCTTCTTGTATATGATTAATATTATTTAAGGTGTGAATATAGATCCCGAGAACTAAGAACAACTGGGTATACAAAAAATTTACGCAACGCACATCTGATATCACATCAACTCATAGCGCTTTACATAACATGGTGTGGCTAAATTTCCTAATTTCCTTTAGCATAATTACTATTTTCTTGGCAACGCTGTCTGGTGTCATACCAACAAACAGCGAGTAGACATAACAAATTAAATTTCGTTCTTTTCGCTTTTATCATTACATTTTTAATTGCATTTCGGCCAATAACAAAGCCACAAATAACAAATAAGCCAACAAGCCACAAACGTCGAAAATAAACAATAACAAATACAAATATATATTTTTTTACACATTTTGGCAAAAACGTATGCGTCACTCATGTTGTTGTTGTTGTTCTATTGTATAAGTATTTAGCCTCCCAACAGCTTATTTGATTTTATGGCAACATCTTAAATTATCTAATTGCCGCTGCCGGGTATTATAAGCAGAGGGCGTATCCTTTGCAGTCAAGCTTACCCCCCACCCCCACCATCCCAAACAAATTTTCGTATGCGTTGCCGCTTATGTCATGCTATGCTTAATTTTACACAGCCTCAAGCTGTTTGATTGTTGTCATTGCAGGCAGTCTTGTAAGCTATATTACTCATTCTATCGGCTAAACTGTCTTCTCCCCGTACTCAAGCAACGCGCATTGGGCGCTTAGTTGGCAACGTCAGCTGGTAATTATTGTTATCCTTGTTGTCTTCTTGGTTTTCTTATCCGATTTTGGGCAAGTAATTTAGTTAGCTTGTTTGTGTATGTGTGTGTGTGTGTGTGTGAGTGCTTGCATATGCAGCACAATAAATTGCCTGACGTCTTTATCCTTTAATGCCACTTATCTGTTCCGATTGTCTAGCCCACGCGCAGCAGCTTAACAACGTCAACTACGCGCATGTAAGTTCATATGTATATATCTTTGTTTGTATTTACTATCTTCCATTAGTTATTCTTACAAAAACTTACCCTCGTATCTAATTTGGGAACACCATTAATTGTCACTTTCTATCGCCCTCTCTCAGCCCATGTTTAAATTTTTCTCATGTACAGCTTTGACTTACATATATGTGTTACACATATATATTTCTATAAGTTTCATTTTCTATTTTCAGTTTGTATGCTTATCTAACTAATTATATCCTTAGCATATAGTTATAAAAACCAATTCCTTAAAGAGCTACGCACACACATACACTCGTTTATGTTTCGAATTTAATTGCCTTCGTCTATTATCTTTCTCAATTGCCAATATGTATTTATATGTAAATATTGTATGTACATATGTGTATTCATTTAAAGCTTCATCTTGAATTTTAATGACCATATATGTTCAACCAATTAATTGGATTTTATGGCGTCATTCGCAAAACACACTCATTGCCTCAGATCCTTTTGAAGCACTCAATTTCAATAAAAACTTATCGACTATTTCTATTGAATCTCTGAGATTTTAAAATAAATAAAATAAAAGCAATCAACATGAATACAATGCGTGTATTCAAATAAAAATAAGCTTATCTCGAAAGCTCTCAGCATGCGAAATTACTACGAAATCGCACAAAATCTGAAAGCATTTAGAAAGTGCAGTATCTGATTTATACAGCATGGTAGGTTCCTTATAAACAAAACTGTCAACTACCTCAAAAATGAAGTAACTTAGAATAAATAACTTTGTAGTCGTTTTCAGAGAAAACTTAAACTTTAAAGTAATTATTACTTATCAAGGCAGCAACTAAAAATATTTAACTTGTTAGTTATATCTACTATGTAGTACCAAATAACACCATATCGTCACTTTAAAGTCGTGGAAATGTAACGACTACCACACGTTTCATGTTTAAAGTTATAACTGTAACCTGCTTAGAAGTAGCGGCTACTTTAAAGTCGCATTTAAGTAACACGACTTGATCGCCGCTATCATCATTTGCCACTTTCAAGTTTTGAAAACTTTAAGGTTGACTACTTCTAAGCACGACATTTGCAATACCCTTAATGCTACTTGAAGTCTAAATAATTTCAAAGTAGCCATTGGTGGTTGCAATTACCACGCAGCGACTATTAATATACGCATGAGACTTTAATTTCTTGAAAGAAAGAAATATGCCTATTCCTATACAACCTATTTTCTTATTTACATGTCCAAACTAAAATATCACAATGGCGTTATATTTTGCACATACATTTATATTGCACTTAAAAATTTAAAGTTAAATCTACATACATACATACAGGCATAATTTTGAATACACAAATGAAAACGCACTTTAAGTGAGATAATCTCATTGTGATTTTGGAACTAAAATAAATGTCAGAGCACTTAAGTTATGTGTAAAATGTCAATGAATATTCAACACCAAAATGAATATAAGAACACACACATGTACACATATACATACATACAATAAACAAAAGCACACACTAACATATCCTTCACATATGTTGCTCTGATATCCTTGCCATGTTCATTACGTATGTATGTGCGTGCGCTGTCAGAGTAATTGCTATTATTTTCCAAGTAATTGACAGTTATGCAAAATGTTCAAAATTTTAATTGATTAATCCGAAATGTTATTACAAGTTATCACCAAAAATAATATGAGTAGTATAGAAACCCAGTAGGAAAAAAGTTTAATCGAGCAAGCTTGTGGGTAAAAAAATGAAATGCAGACGGTAGTGTGCCTATACAGTGGCGTACATATGTATGTCTACATACAGTCGCAATTTTCACACAAATGTTGACTTTAATAAAATTATTTTAACAAAACTTTAATAAAAATACATATGTGTCAAGTTCTAATAAAAGAGCTATAAATTTAGTTTTAAAATTTTACACAAAATTCGCGCAAATTCAAAGAAATTTTATAAAAATGTTGCATTTTCTTGCGAGTTTTTTTTTAGAATTTTTTTGAGTATGCAGTTTTGTAGCCCATTAAATTTGAGTATGAGAGTGTGTTAATCTTAAATTCGTTGTATATTTTGCTGATTTTTGGCAATTTTTTTTCCGACCAGCTAAAGTGTTTTCTTTTAAGGAAAATATATGTAGAAATATCTTGCGTTCTTGCATTCCTACTGGGTCCCTTACTTTTGTGTATATATGTTTTTATTTACATTAGCGTGCCGCACTCTCTGTGTGAAATAGAAAGTCGTTTTCTATTTTCAGTGCAACTCCGAAAAGTTTTATAATTGTCTAACTTCAAGTACTTTTAAAGTTCCGTTCACAGAAAATATGTTCAATAAAAAAGGCTTGTCTAAAAATGCTTCAAAATTTGATTAATTTTAGAGTTTTATTATGATTTTGGATTTTTAATTTTTTTTTTATAATAAATGTCTTTAGAATTTTTTTAATTACTCTGTCTAACCAACGAAATTAACCCATTAACCGCCTCAACTAAAAGTTCCAATTTTCTGTAACATTTTAATCGGGCTTTTAAAACTTAGCCTATGTTTTGTTAGTAATTTCGCTGGTCATTAAAATTTTTCGGACCGCCTAAAAAAGTTATGCCTCAAAACTTTTCTTGGTGCCACCCTAATGTAGATGCATAACCATGCAACCTTGCTCATGTGCTTAGGTTGTCTTGGTGTTTGTCATGCATTTACAGTCAATTTATTTTGCAAAAGATTTTTATTGAGCACATAAAATATTATTTTTTGCATTTTTGATGTTGTTGTTAGTAATTGTATACTAAACATTTTAGACAATTTTGTCCAAATATTTCACTTAATAAAACTATTTTAAAATGCTCTTTGACTGAAGGAATGTGATAGAATAAATTCAGATAACTAAAAGGAAATTATTTGAAGTTTGAATTTGTTTAGATCATCAAATAAAATATTTATAAAGGTTGGGGTTACAATTTGCACGATTGCTCGAGTGAAAAGTTCGTGATTGGATATTCTTAAAATAAGCTGTCAAGAATGTCAATCATTTTCCTTTAAATGTGAAAGGGGTACTTTCTCGAATTCTGTAACACTCTTCTACACTGATATGATGAAGCTTCCTGAGAGAACAGTGTATAAGTTTTACATTCGTCATGAAAGAGTAATTTATGATTTAACTAGCGCCTTCATTCATCTTCGTTACTAAAATCCAGCTTCATTCTCCAATTATCTAATCAAATGAATTTTTACACCACCAAATACTCCATCACAGACAAGATACGCCCAAACCATCATTAGATGTGAAAATTAGAGCATATTATCTAGAACTTGTAAAACTTACCCACAAGAATATTCAAAGCAAAGGCACAGGGTACTTAAAGAGAGAGAAAATAACTCCACCCAGTAATTCACCAAAAATGATACTGCAGCGCATACAACTTAATCAGACACCACAATTACAAGCACAATAATAAAATTTGTTATGCATATAAAAATCAGAGAAGGAAAAATAAAAAAAAATTGTGCTATGGCAAGGATGAATGAGAGAGACTTGTGTGATATGCAGCGTGAGTGTGGGAAGCTGCTGCGAATATTTGTGTGTCATAAGCGTTGGCAGCGCAAAGTGTTGAAAGAATTTCTATTTTCGTTTTTTGTATGGAAATATCAATACTGAAGCCACTGTAAAAAGGGGAGAAATATAGTAAATATTTTGGATTAATGTGAGCCAATGCACTGCAGGAGGACAACGCATTGACGCAACGGCACAGTGCGTTACGCAGCACTAAAAAGCATTTGAAGGGGCTACTAATACAATCATTAAAAGCAAGGATATTCTGTGCATTACTCAGCGCTATGGGTAATAGAAGAACTATGAGCTCTTGAGCTGGAGCCCAGGTCGTGGAAGGTGGGCAAAACGAAAAGTTAAGCTAAACAAATGAAAAGTAATGAAATGAAAGAATAGAAGGCAGGAAATGAAGCAAAATTGGTGGAAAACTTTTTTGTCGCCTGTCTGTATGCATAAGAGCAATAGGAAAGCATAAAATCCTTTGCTACAAGCCGATGGAAAATTATTTAAACAGCATATCAACATAAATAACTTTGAATGCTAAAAGTAGATGAGAACTTCGTGCAAACGAAAAATTTACTCTGGTAGAATAGGACGCCCGTCCAACAACTGGTTGGAATAAAAATCAAATAATTACTGCTGAACAAATACATACCCAAAAGAGGAATAGCCAAAATATATAGGGGGTGAAAAATTATATCAGTCAAACAGGTATGTAATGGCGACCACATGGCAACCCTCGTAAATTTGTAATAAAATCCGATTATAACCACAAAAGTGCACGAGTGGAAAGTGTGAGAAGAAGCTAAAAATGCGCACAAACAAAACTGCTGCACTGGACTTTAGACAACCAACAACAAGGAGTTACGTCTGCTTTTTGTGTTGGTACGTTTGCACTTATCTAATGCTGGGCATAAAAATTATTTGCTGTCTATACAGGGTTAAACTAATAAAACATTAATTGGCATTTAAGCGCATTTACTTTAGCAAAACTTTAGTCTCCTTAATATGTGAAGTTGGATGCTTCAGTAATTAAAAGGTAATAAATTTCAGAGATGAATTTTCTACAGACGGTACGTGTTTCACTAGGATAGTTCCTGGGTTTGTTCTAGAAAAATTGTAGTTTTTGAGATGTTTTAAAAATTATCAAACTTCAACCACAACCAAAGAAAACTTGATCGAAATAGTAGCTAAATGGTTCTGAAAATATTTTGTACACAATCAGGAAATGATGCCGAAAGCGCTTCCATAAATAGTGCCAAAAAATCTTGAAAGTTTTCGAAACGATCCCGAAAAAAATCACGAAAATGAGAAGAAATTATATAGAAAAACGATTGAAAAAAGTTCTAAAGAATGCCGGAAAAAACCGGATATGGACCTGAAATGATACCGAAAAAAATACCGAAATTACCTCGTAATATTCCGAAATTAAGCCAAAAAAATCCTAAAATGATCTCGACATACTCTAAAATAGCCCCGAAAAAATCCAAATTCATTCCAAAATGTTTTTGAAACTATACCGAAAAATTCCCGAAATTCTTCTTAAAATGACATCTTGGCCTCTGTGCTAATATTATATTGCGCCTCATTTATTTTTTACTACCTGCCCTTTCCCCTCTACAACGTCATAAAGCACTTTAACGCCTTAAGCGCCGGAAATTCAAACTCGTTACTTAATGCAAAGCAAAAAATTATTTGAGCAGAAGATACATTCGCAAACCGATTCACATACATACACTTCAACTTATATAGCAATAAATGTTAAATACACTAAAAGAAAATAAACTCAACCATTAAGAAAGTAAAAGTAATAAAAACATTATCGTGCAAAGTTACAGCAGCGACGCTTTCTTGTCGATATTTATATTTATGAAAATGTCCTGGGGCTTTCCTGCGCCATTTGAACTCCGAAACAAATGAATGACGAAGGTCTAAACACATAAAGGCGTAAATTGTGAAACACACACACATACGCACTGGTGCACTGTAGAAAGTGTTAGAATGGTAGAGTGGCTGAGTTGGCGCATTTTCCTACATTAGGGAAGTAGGTAAGTACATACAACAAAAACAATTTAGTATGAGTGACAATAATGAAGCGCAGCAAAAAACAGGAAAATCCTAAAAACAGCGTGTGCTCCTCTTCGGCTATGGCTAAGCACTTCAAGTCAATGCCTAAACAAACCGTGTCTTATTCCTCCTCACTCCTCATTTGCTTATAATTCTCGACTAGATTCATTATCTTTGATGCTTTCAAATTATATCCTCAAGCTACAAAAACTGACAAAGAGAACCTAGAATTCCAGCAAGCAATGCAAACTTTATTGCTTTTATCAAATTTGTTAAATGTATATATAGTATATTGTTTACCAAAAAAGCAAAGTAAATTAAATAAATAAAAGTAAACAAGTGTGAGGAAATGTCTAGCTGCTATTAAGACGGTTAGACGCCTGTTTGAAAAGGGGTAACTCAATAAACATGCTGCGGGCAAAATACGGCTGCAGCAATATGGTTGTTGGTATACTTTTACTGGTTTCTATTTTCTTTTGATTTTTGTGTTCTATAATTACCTGCGAGAGTCCCTTTTCTGTGTAATTCTGTTGGTAATTTGTCTGGTTAATTTGTGTGCTCTTTCATCTTTGGATTTATTAAAAAAAAAAAACTTTCCAAGGTAGCTCAACATCAATTAAGTCAAAGACCGAGAAATCAGCACACAGCCAGCTCTTTTTTCGAATATCGGAAGCTGCTTCAAAATCGGCAGAGAGATGGCGCTTGACGATTTTTTTTTTCAGTGGTATTCTACTATATCGGGCATTTCATAAAAATAAGACCGAAAGTGGGTCGAACACGCTAATAAGATCGGCATTTCTATAACTCTTCCACCCTTTTTTGGAACAGCTTATCTAGTAGTCCTTCACCGCAATCCTTTTCAAATTGAAGGGAGCGAGTTTCAGTTTCGTTATCTTCGTCTAAATGCAGCAAGAAGAAGTATTAGTCGAGTATATAGGGTATATGAACTGTCAGCTAAATTGTCCTTAAAGGAAAATCTATACCGAATAGCGTGTGAAACTATCAAGGTCCCGCCAGCTCTTACAACTAATTATTAAAATTTTCGTTTTCTTTTTCACACAAAATGAATCCTGAGAGAAGTCAACTAAATTTTCCAACATGATAAACGAAATAATATAAAATGATGAATTTCAACAACATACAAAAAGCGAACAAAGATAAGGAAATTGATTACCATCGATTGACGTTCTCATCATAAAATTAATTAAAACTTATATTAGTTAACTGAAGCAAAAGAAGCAAGAAACCAAAACATTTACTTGTTTCCCTACTCTACTCAGCAGCACTCAGCAATTTTAGTGCAAATTATTTTCAATTTTAATTTCCTTTGCTTCTTCTTCTTTGTGTTGTTTTGTTTTTTTTTTTTTTTGACTGAATCCAATGACAACTGGCTGATTTGCATTTACAGCAATTCTCAACTGCAGACTCAATCAACTGAAAGCTTCGCAAATTTTGCAGAAAATCGAAATAAGTAGTACCCTACATAAGTATGCATGTACGTTTGTATGTATGTATGCAAATATGTATGCAGGAACTGCAGGTTGAGTATCTTGTCTCCGTTTCACCAATGGCTAGTGGGTCCGTACTGCATGAGCGCAGTAAGTGTTGTGTCCGGAGACATGGTATCACGTCGAGGTGGTGCAACAAATTCGAGTTAATTGAATTCCATACAAAGTAATTTTACTCAATAATGGAAGCAAATGCAGCAGCAGCAGCGGCGACACTGCAACGCGAGCAAACCGACAACAAAAACAACAACAACAACAAAAGGAAACAACAGCACAGAGGTTGCAATTTTATTCGCATTTCTGTTGTTGAATGTTCTGCGATTGACAGTGACAGCAGCGCGAAAACCAGCTGCTGCTGCCGTGCTGTTGTTGTTGTTGCTGTTGTTGTCGTTGCTTGCTACCACTCAAATGTCTTCAATGCAAAAGTCAAAAGCAATCACAACAACAGCGTTAAGTTCAGCAGTGTTGCAAATGAATTTATTTTGAATTTAGCTTGAAATTGCTTCTTTTGCTGCAACGAAATGACAACAATGGCAGCAACAAGCAATGTATGTATGTATGTACGTTTATATATAATAGTAGCAACCTCTTAATATAACTATAGATATTTATATGCATATATACGCTTGTACCCACTTACTAGAGATGACAATTGCCGGACACTGGAATCCCGTGATTTTTAAGGTGAAGCAAATAACAGGATTTATTTTTTGCAAATTAAGGAATTTTCGACACTCTGGAATCTGGAGTTACATGTATGTATCTATAGTTATATCTAGAGTCGAATTGTATGCTTTTTTTAATTTAAATTGGGTCGTTTTTCAAACAATATTTCCACTTTTTCTAACCTAACTTTTCGCAGAATGTCGTATATGCAAATCCCGACAATAATCCCGAAAAATGAGCATAGTAAAATCATATCCCGTAAATCTCTGTAATACAGAAAATTTACAAACATTCGCAACCCCAATACATAGTACGTATGAAAATGTTCATAATAGAGTCATATCAAGTGAAATAATGTTGTTGGTGTTTAATGTCGCATTCCAGCAAACAAAAATTAGCTTGTCTTATGATGATTGCATGGTTTTTCAATCCACCTGTCTTATTCAAATACTTTACTTGGCTGGTGGGTAGAGCTTAAGTAGCACTGAGAAGTGACCTTACGGTAGCATCCTCGTTTCCAAAATCTTCTGGTGAATCTTTTACCATACTAAGCATTCCTAAAAATTCTACTTTTTTGTTGTACAAAAAGCTTTAACAGTTGCTGCCAATAACTCGTATTCCAACTATTATTTTTAGCCTATTATATAATTGCTGTTGAACGCTATAGTTATGTGAAAACTAGTTCAACTTGCTTGCAATCAGTCTGCGCCTGCGCAAATTCCAAGCGCCCATTGCTTACAGTTTCAAGCAGTGTGAATTAAGTAAAACAACAAAAAAAATGTTAAGTGATACAAATGTGTTGACGTTGCATTCACCAATATAGTAATTATTGCTATTATTTCAATCCAAGTAAGAAAATTCTTAGGTTGCCACATAGAAAAGAATTTATTAATATTTTGCAACCTCAAAACCAGCTTTATTGATAACTTGTTTCTATTTTTTTCTGGTAGTTTTTATCACGCTCTATTTGCCAAAAACTGGAATCGGTCTTTTCTTGCGCCCAATAATCATGTCCGATAAAATAGTTTCGCTATATATATCTGCAGTTTATTCCAATTTCCCTCTGGGATGCTGCAATTTGTATGCTATTTATCCACATTTACATTCATGTGTTATCCACAATCCGCTTTAAACTCACATCGCTTTGCAGCTTTACACATTTTATTTTTCCTTTGACTATTTTCTAACGCTTTGTATTTGCAATCGCTTTGAATTTACCTCAACTAAATGCTCGCACCTTTGTCTAGGCTTCAAAGTCGGCTCACTTTTGTTTTTTTCATGTGAATTTTTTTTTTTAATATTTCTTCTCTTTTGTTTTGTTAGCCGCCTTTTAAAGCAATTACTCATAGTCGGTGGGCGTTTGCCTATGTTGTTGGTGGTGTTTTTAAATTTTCAAATAGTAGAGCTAAATGGAGTTTAAAAATGAATGTGAATTAGTTTAGTAGAGCTCTTAAAAACATCTATAAATGAAAAATGAATGAAAAATGTGCAAATGTGTGCGATTTTCGAAAGCAAAAACATTAAAGAACATTTTGTAATAAATTTGAATATAAATTTTGAATGATTAAAACAGCGGTTGAGTTCATTTGTAATTTGTTATTTATAATTTGTAATTTGTAATTTGTTATTTGTAATTTGCAATCTGTAATTTGTAATTTGTAATTTGTAATTTGTAATTTGTAATTTGTAATTTGTAATTTGTAATTTGTAATTTGTAATTTGTAATTTGTAATTTGTAATTTGTAATTTGTAATTTGTAATTTGTAATTTGTAATTTGTAATTTGTAATTTGTAATTTGTAATTTGTAATTTGTAACTTGTTATTTGTAATTTGTTTTTTGTAATCTCTGCTGCGCAGGTTTAATCTGCGTTCAGCTTTTCTTCTTAATTAGTCTTTTAATAACTGCTCTATTTTTTAATTCCACTCAGGTAAATCCAACGTAGCAAAACATTTTTTCAACATATTAATACTACTTACCTTGCAAATTCGCTTTTTACTTTCATTATTCATGCAGCTTCATTTTTCATTGTTCCATATTTTTTTTCATTTCGCTTCAAATGCACTTATTGTCATTGTTATCCTTATGCATTATCTGTCCATCTAAATTGCTCATTCGGGTATGAATGAAGAGAGGACTAACAAAACAAATTGTACGAGTTCTAGCAATCATACACAATACATTCGTATTTTATGCCTACGCTCAAACCCATGACAATGGTATGAGGACCGCTTGCAATCAAAGTGAGCTAAGTGATATTCCCGAATTGTCCTCTCTGCAGATGAAATTTGTAGTTTTCATATTTTTACAAGTTTTTCGGAAATATGTACATTTAAAATTTTTGAAAGGAATACTCGTAACTCATCAGCGCAAATTAAACAAAAAAATCAGCTTTATTTTGCATTTCTCCAAATGTATAATTTCATCAAAAGCGAGTTACGCTCTTTCCCAAAGCAGTTAAATGATATACATAGTAAGTAGTTTGTATTTTTTCTTAACGCTAGTTCCTTTCAAGCATTACTTACACGCTTCAAGTGCCAGTATAATGATCTCTGTTTGGACTTGGACTGCTGCTTTCATTCATTCATGTCCTCATACATTCATCCATTTATCCACATATTACTCATGATTCTATCTGGTGCACTTCAATATTTCATGGTTGTGTTTTTCTTTTCTTTTCATTTTATTTTACAATTTTCTTTATACTTCATCCTATGCTTTATACATTTAAGCCATATATCCGTTAACAAACGGTCATTGTTGTTAGTTTTATGTGACAACAATCACCTTAAACTGTAAGCATTGGTGTGTGCGTGATCAGACAAACCCAGTAGGGAAAAGTGGTTGGGTTTTCCGCTTCATAATTTTACTTATAAACCAAGAAAACGTTGGAAAAAATTAAGTTAAGTTGAACTGATTTAAAAATTATTCTGCTATGCTCAAGTGAGTTAAAGAGATATCTATTTATCGCATAACTAAGGTCATCAACTCCAGAAATATGCCCTCCCCATCAAGTCTTCCCATGAATCCCTGCAAACAAAGAATTTTTGCCCATAATTCGATTTCAGCTATAAAGTGAGTAGATCTACAACCAGTCTAATCCACTCGGCGATTCTTTTCACGCTGAACTATTTACAAATATCCTTATCTGGAACCACACTCTCATTTGAAGATGAGCTTATCACATAGCTAAATCGCATGCATGTTTGTACGGAAAATCCATATACACACAAGGGAATAGATCATTATTGTCAAGCAGCCATCAAGCGCAGCTATTTTTCAATGACATCTGTGTGTCCTTTGTATTCAGGCTGCATGGTTTTTTCTATTGTTGTGTATTCAAGAGTTGTTTCAGACGACTTGAGTGGTGGTTATTGATGCACAGTTTGGTGCGCTGGTATCACGGAGCTAGCGTTATAGTAAGGCGCTCTAGTTGTGAATGTCCTTTATTAACGCTAAATTGTTTCTTTTGCAAAGATTGCGTTTCCAAGACAGTTTAAATAACACTATTTAAGAAATGAGATAAAATATTCAGAAACTATAGTCACTTGCGCTATCAACGCAGTGACGCAGCGTCACACTGTGTTACACAGAATTATATCATTCTTATAGGTTGAGTGGTGGGTTATATTGCCACTGCTTTCTTTCACAATTATTTTATTAATTCTCTTTCTTATGTATAGAGGAACCGAAGAGCTGCAAAAAAAAATTTAAGAAAAATTCTGCCGCAAAAATATTGAACTCATTTTTCCAGCCACATCATTTCTTTTTCATACCCAAATATTATTTTGTCTTCAATCTCAGTTTTCTTGTATACCTTTCAACAGTTTGCATTTAAACTCGCTCGTGATATCTTCACTTTAGCATCTTTACGCATGAGCAAAAATATATTCGATGATCTGCTGCTGAATTGAAACAAATTTACAGTTGTGAAATCTTCTCCGTCGTTTGCGCCTGCGTAGTGACAAAATCTTGCTTCACATTTATGCGCATTCGTAACGGCTACTTGGTCTTTACAAGCTGCAGATCTGAGAATAAAAATACCCTAAAATAAATTCAAACAACACGCCAAAGACATACCCCAAATTTAAATTGTTTGCTTACGTTATAACAATCCAGCATTATCTCGACATATCCATCTTCGCATGCTCATAAGCAAGGCGCTTGTGCACAACAACTACAAATATATATATTTACTTACTCAATTTAGCTATTGATTGCCGTGCGTGCATGAAAAAAATGTCGCATACGGCAGCAGATGTTGCGCCACTTTATACTCACTTTGAGTTCGTTTCAGCGCTAGGGCTCCCTTTGCGCTACTTCGCTTAGCAAGCGTCTCCAATTGCCATTTGGTTGATCAGTCAGCGCCTTTGATTGCTTCCACATGTTTTTGGTGTTTGCTGCCATTGCTGGAGCTTCCCTTGTGTAATGCTGAACTGATAAATGTGTTGGCGTGTGTGTGCAACATTTTGTTGCATGAAAAATTAATTAGTACATGGTGGTGCATAAAATTGTGATCCTTGAACTATATTTAAACTGTGAAATGAAATAAGCAAAATACACTAGCTTAGGGATTTAACGCATTTTAATTTAATGAGTTCAAGCTCAATTTTCTACATTTTAACCTCAATTTTTCGTTTTAATGCGAATTACGTAGTATTTAATAATGTTGTGGGAGCGTAGAACACTGTGTAACAAAGTAATGAATGTGGAATGATGCAGTCTGTTTTTTGCACCATAAAGTCACAAATTACTTTGAAGTCGTGATCACTAAAAACTTCAAAGTCATTATTACTCGTCGATAGTGTCAACGAGTAAAACTTTAAAGTCATATTCACTAAAAATCACAACTTCAAAGTAATTATTGCTCGTCGATGGTGTCAACAGCTAAAACTTTAAAGTAACATTTACTGCAAAGTAGCGGTTACTTCAAAGTGGTATTCATCAAAAAGCGCAACTTTAAAGTAATTTTTACTCGTCGATAGTGTCAACGAATAAATTTAAAAGTTACATTTACTGCAAAGTAGCGGTCACTTTAAAGTCGTGGTAAAGTTATGACTACCACAAATTGGGTGTCTAAAGTTCCCGCTGCCACCTCATGGTTCCAACTGCAGCTGTCTTCTCTAAACATTAACCCTTTTCTCAATCCCTTATGTATAGTATTTACATAGTACAAATGTTTTAATTTCTGCAACCATTTTTTCAATTAAACAATTTTTTTGTTGGTGGTTTTTTTACTTCCATTCTTTCAATTTTAACACGCCGTAGAGTACCAAAGCAACGCACAACAACAAAAGCAGTGAAATTATTAATTACACCACTTAATAGGACAAAGCGTTGTAAAGCCGCCAGTCACCATCAGTGCGCTCCATGCGTGGCTAGCACCATTTGTAGATGCCACCAATTGTGTCGTCATGCAAGCGATGCTGGAGGCAAAATGCAAACATCACAAACGAGCTCGGCATACGTAGATGGATGCCAAGAATGTGGAATACATTTGTAGCTCATCATTCTACACTTAAGCACTCAGTTGTGAGAAGCTTTTGTATGTACAATGACACCAACAACAATAGCTTAACTAAAATGAAACAACAACAAAAAATGCAGCAACTCATTGCATTATTGTGTGTGTGGCAAAGTGTTGTTGTAGGTTAGCAGCATTGTGTTAGTCATCAAAGTGAATGCAACAATTGGCAGTGGCAACAACGCATGTTATGTGTATGACATTACAACAAAATGCAAATATGTGTACACACACATACATATATATGTATGTAGATAGAGAATTTGTATGTCTGTGTGTATTTTTGTGTTTGTTTATCCATTTGTAAGCGTTGCTGAAAAACTCACTGACTGACTGACTTTTTTGTTGCTGTTTTGTGTTTGGCCTTTTGTGTTTGTTATTTTTTTTGCACTGTTGCCCTGTACTCTTCGCTGATATTGTTGTTGTTTATTTGATAAACAACATGTCACTTTTGTAGACATAAACCATAATCTACAAAGCTCACACTCGCTTATTCACTTGTTTGTCATTTGTTCAAGCTTGTACAGTTGCGGAAAGACAAAAGGGCCTTTTCTAGTGGTTTTTACAAAAAAAAAAAATAAATTTACAAAATTTCAAAACACAACTTCGATATTTTCAATTTTGCTTCTTCTAATTTAGATTTCTGCTAACATTTTCTAACCAGATTAGAACTAAGTTTATGAAACGTTTCTTACTCTGAAAAGAGTTTCGGTTTTTGAAAAAGGTTATGAAAATTCGCATTAAAATTTTGAACTCTTAAGAACATGTAGAACATTAAAATTTTTTTGCGTTTAAAAAGATTTTTTTAAGAAAAATAATCAAAAAAATTTGAATTTAAAAATTAAACAAGGAAAAACATGTTGCTTTAAAAAATTTTTTTTTTTTTTTCAGAAATTTTTTTTTGCTACAGAATTTTTTTTGCTTCATAATTTTGTTTATTTTTTCAGAACTTTTTTTTTGGAAATTTTGTTTTTCAGAAAATTTTTTGTTTCAGAATTTTTTTTTCAGACTTTTTTTTTCACTTTTTTTTTTATTCAGAAATTTTTTTTTCAGAAATTTTTTCTTTTTCAGAAAAATTTTTTTGGTTTCAAAGTTATTTTTTTTTTTCCGAACTTTTTTTTCTTCAGAAAATTTTTTTTTGTGTCATAATTTTTTTTTTCAGAAATTTGTTTTTTCAGAAACTTTTCAAATTTTTTCTGCTTAGTAACTATAATTACCTCTGAACCCTCACATATATTGTTTCCAGTGCATTTATGCAGTGAACTCTGCGCTTTGGCTGACTCTATCTTTTTAATTTCACAATTGTTGCCCTTAGGAAGTCAGAGTTGGCTTAGTTCTTGAAGCACATAAGCATACGTATAAAACAACAACAACAACACAAACACACAATCACACATTTTCATTTGCATACTTTTACACGTTCCAGACGCATTCCGTTGCGCCCACTGTGCCAACAAACAATGCAATAACAAGAAACGGAAAACCAGCAAAAAAGCATTAAAAACAAAACAAAACGAAGGAATAACAAACATTTTACAACTTACAAATACAAAAACAATGAATGAGAAATGCCGCCTTGACTGTCGCTAATCCATCTGCGGCAAAAGATAAATATTAAACAATTGCTAAAGTGTTAATGTTACAACTTATGCATGTCAAAGGCATTGCACACACATACATACATACATGCACACACACACACATACAAACACTCGCTCATATTTCTGCTTAAGCACTCCATAAACAAACTTGACTTGAGCAATGAGACAGTTGCACTCATAAGTGCAATCCTCCATGGAATTGCAATGTGTTGTGCGACAGTAGTTTTGTTGTTGTTTGTTTGTTGTTGCATGAGTTGGCGCAGCTTGCGCTAAGCGTTGTTATGTGCTAGCACTTGCTGACTTTTATGCTATTAACGGGCGCGGAAGTGTCATAAGTAGCAGCGCACCATAAAAGCCGGAAGTGGTATGGAAGTGATACGTTTGCACATCACTAACTGCGTTTAGGGGGTATGAGTGCTGACAAGTGGTGGTATAAAATTATGTGGGTTTAAACAATAGGAATTTTCGAAAGATTAAGTGTTTGGCTAGCCATCTCAATACTCAACATATAACTCAACTCGGTTTCTCTGGTGATAAGTTCTTCTCAGAGACAAAAGGCTGACGAACGGATACGGACAAACCGACATTTCTAAATCAGTGAATTTCTGTCATGTCTCAGGCAAAATTATCCGAATTTGTAAGCGCTATAATTTTTTTTTTTTTTGAAAATGGGTAAAAACCTTCCATTTTTGCGGAAATATATCGAGCAAAATATTTTTTTAACATATTTTTTTTTTTTTTTTTTTTTTTTGATGACAAAGAAGAAAAATTCTATAAAATATTTTTATGTTAATATTTTATAAACTACAATTTTTTTTCTTAAAAATCCAGATCAGAATAGAAAACAAAAGCAACAAGGAAATGGTTAGAGAAAAAAGTATTTCAATATGCAGCTATTTTTTTGAAAGCAAAACAGAAAACAACAAAATAAAATAATATAATTAATCAGACCATCCAACGAAGCGCTGTGCCGACGTTTCAATGACAATCCATCACAAATGAATACAGGCAGTCAAACCCACACGTTCAACAGAGAACTGCGGCAGTGTCGAAGCAGCAGTTAAACGCCAAACATAGCAGCTTGCAACTAGGCTTTGAACTAGTACAAAAAAGATGAAATTTTACAAAAAACAAATACGAAGTTTTTCGAAATCGTTTAGATTACTGAATTAATTAATTTTGATAACTGACGTCAGTAGAAAACATCAAGTGATCTCAAGTCATTCTTCATTGCTTTGGAATGGTGATATTCCCCTTTTTCTGCTGTTACCTGTGTATGCCGACGAGACTACCCTCATTTCTCTTTAAACTCGCCTTTCAAGAGTCTAATCAACTTACCAGCATCGAAGTACCAGTCCCTCGTAGAACCATTGCCACTCTCTGAGCTGCTGTACGCTTCTCCATTTCTCTGCTCTGCACCCACCCAATGTGCACGCACAATCATTTTTTATGCGTTAAAAATACATCCATATGCATCTATGAATATATACTCGATGGTGTACCTGCTTCCATATGTCATGTCAATGCACTTTGCAGTAGCTCATTCGTTATTACTTTATTTCTTTAAAAAAAAAAAAAAACCGAGTAGGAGGGCACAATGAAACGGTAGCACAACGTCTGAATGATGCCGACGCCATACCACTGTGACAGCCCAATAAGTTCAACAAAACAGACAGTTGGTCGCATATGCAAGTAAAATAAATTTGTATTAATAATGACACTGAAATTTTGTCAGGTTAATTTTTGAATCATTCTAAATTTGGGATGCTCATTGCATACAAACACACATGTACACACAAACTGTTTCAATTATAGCCATAGTGGTGGGTAATGACGCGAATGGTTGAGCGTTGATAGCAGACAGACAGCGCATAGTAGGTTAAACATGTGCAGAAATGTCTATAAATTTGGTTATTTTCATTTTAGTTTGGTTTGTAAAAATTTCAAAGGATCTGACTTTTAAACTTTAAATTTTTTTTTAATAAAAACATTTCTTCAAAATATTTTTTTGGACAATTCCATGAAAAAAAAAGAAAACTTGAAAATGCTTTTGAATATAATAAATTTTTTCGATAGAGAAAGTAAAAAAAATATCGAAGATCCATCCAAAAATACCCTTTTCCCACATTTTCGGAAATTTTGAACCACTGATTATAATTTTTTTTTAATTTTGAGTTAACAAATTTTTTTGTTTATAACTTTTTTTATTAAATTTTTTTGTTGTTTTTTTTGTTGCTTTTGATAAACTCAGATTTTTAGTTTTTTGCAACTTGGAGTAAAAAAAAATTTTTTTTATATTTTTTAATAAATTATTAGTGCACTGTGTAACTTCGTATTGGCACTACTAAATATTTTTTCTTTAATTTTAACTGTAGTTCTAGTCGCTCTGTTACATCCACCTTTCCTAATTTTTCACCATCAGCGCTGCTAGCTAAAGCTTCGGTCGCAACGCATTGGCACTGCGCTGCGTTAAACAGCACTACATGTGTAGCGGGTGACTTTTTAATGTTGGAAATTATTATGCTCATTAGTGCATTCGTTTAATTATTCATCCATTTGGCGTTATTAAATTTTTTTTTGCTTGTGCACCACTTAAACTCCACTGGCTCTATTTGGCTCCAGCAGCAGTCAGCTCTACGTCCTCTGGAAACCTCATTGTAGCATCATAATCACTCACTTTGTTTTGTGTGACATGGCCATGTGGTGGCGCATTGCATTATGTGGGAATGACTAAGTGAGTTTACAGCTGTTTTACGTAGGAGTTTGTATGAATTTCACTCTCCTAACAAAATTTCATGGTAGTGGAAAGAAGTTGTATTTAAAGCTGAGACAAAGCTGCAGAGTAATTTTAGATTATAGCCAGCTAATGACTTATTTTAATCACTTGAAAATCGGTCGAAATCGATCTCTGGAAGGAATTCTCGTTCACTCTCTCTCGTTTAGTTCGATGGAGAAATATTTCTCTATAAATAAAGTTCTCTATAAATGTATACAACAGAAACACTCAGCGCGTTCATCACTCAATTCTCGAGCTATACTTTGATTGCATTAAAATTGAATGCGTGCACGCATTCGTAATCCCAACAGCATTTCAAGGACAGTGATAAATGATAATTTGCTGTTGGCATTTATAAAAAAAAAGTAGCCGCATGTCAAGTGTCCCTAGCCGAGCACTCCGAGCGAGATTGATGCGTTGAGCATAGCAAACCAAATGACTGAATGACATACAACAACCAAGCGCACTTAAAGCGACGAAGCTGACACAACAAGAAAACAATTTTCAAGCGACCAAATAAAACAAGACCAACAACAATGTATAGCAGCAAAAGTCAAACTACGATTTAAATATGTGACTTGGGTGGCTGAGTTGGCTTTCGGGGAATTGGGAGATTGAATGTAGGTGCCAACATTACTGTGCTCAATGCAAAATTAATTGATGATTATGGTACTTGAAAACGTCGTTGACGAATTACGTTTGTAGGCATGAAATGTCTCTTTTCCATTTTCACATAAACAAACAAGAAAATGAGCAACCACAATATATTAACGCATTAAAATAAACAAATAAAAAAGAAATCATTAGTATTAACTAGCACAAGGGAGAGGGGGGCAGGCGAAGAAAGGCATACACAGCCACTCGAAATCTGTCAAATACCAAAAGTGAACAATTCATTGGAATTCACATGTGAATTAGTATGCGCAGCACATCAAGTGGCATGCAACATACATACATACACACAGACACAGCTAGTTGATAGTACACAAGTAAATGCTTAATTTCAATAAAAAAAAAAATTAAAAAAATATATGTGTGTTTGTATGTATGATTTCGTGTATGTTTAATGCACATTGTCATTGCTGACATCGCCTGACACCTACTCGCACATATATCTGCCCGCAGACGACCACACTTTGTCAGCCTTGTGTCACACGCACTCACTCAAGACAATGAGTTTTCTTAGCAGAAATGAGAAACTTTCTCTTGTTTGACTACTCTGTGTTTCATTTTTATACCCAACGTCATGAATGCCTGAGAATATGTAGGCATTATGAAAAACTGCATAGGTTTTGTAATGATCTAGAACTCCTTTCAAAAAAGTCCAAAAAATTAATTCTGACCACGATTTTGATGCTGGAAATCATAAGAACACAGAAAACTACAGAGGTAAGGTACGTGTCTTACTGCTTTTCGCATTGTTGACAAAGTGTCAGAGTACAGTGACTTTCAAACTGCTCGACCTACTAAGTGCTTTCTAAACTGTCAGAGTTGCTTTTTACTTTAAACAGCTGCTTTTATTTACTAATTAACTTGCGTTTTTTTTTTAATTTTAAATTGTATTAATTTTTTTCATTTAATTAAAATTTTTTCTCAAACAATATTTTGTATTAAAAAAAAAATGCCAAATAAAAAGCGTTGAAGAAATTTCAAATATTTACACCGCTCATTCCAATATCCTTATAACAAATGCGCTGGGTGTGCTGCAGATTTAGTTCTAGCTTTCAGTATCTAATTTTTTTCTATTTTGTATTTTTTAATTTTTTATATTTTTTTGTTTTTTGAAGCTCTTCAGTCCAGTGTTGTTGCTGCTGCTCGTAGCTCATTTTCTTATTGGCTATACAATAAAATTTATGCGTTCATATTGACAATCATTAATCAACACACAAGTTACAATTTTTTATTGTTTGAACGTTTTTTTTTTTTTCAAATAATTTTTTTCTTTCACTCTGTTTGTTATTTTTTTATGCTTAAACATTGACTTTTATTGTGCCTTTGTCTGCACATAACGTATCTGCTTGTTTTACAACTGTATATCAATTTTTTATTTGCATTTTCTATTTTGGTTTCTTTAATAACAATTTTTATATGCAGGTATTTACATCTACATAGATATTTAGTTATACATAAGTATGTGTGTATATTTCTGTGTTGTTTTCTATCTACAGTTTTTTATTGAGATTTTTTTATTGTCAAACATTACCATATGTTATAGCACATCAAAGAGGCATCATGACAAGTGACAAGTGTCAAATGTTAAAGCTGACAACTGTTAAGTTGGGTGGCCTTCGATGCACACATACTCGTAGTTACGCTAAGCTTACACTGGCGAAGCGTTTAGGTAGCTTTTAAGTAAATTAAATATTTAAAATAAAATAATGTATTAAAGTTAAGTATGTTTTTATATTTTATTTATAGTTTTTATTACACTTTAAATATCTTATAATTTTTATTGCCCAGTTGAGTATATTACAATAAAAATATTTTTAATTTTCTTTGTGAAAGTTAGGAGAACTGATATACCAGAAAATCGCAGAGCAAGATCCTACTCAATTTAACAATAACTAAGCAAGGAATGCCTTTTCTACTCCTAATGTCAAATATAATTTCTAAAAAAAATTATTTCGCACTAAAAACCAAAAAACTTAACCAACATTTTTAAAATATTTTTTCTTTAAATTCTACTTTGGAAGCTTTCGCATTTCATATACATCTCCGCAATACAAAAATAGATATGTAGATAAAGTCTTCTTTAAATTCAAAGTAAATGCTCGTTTTACTCCTCCTTCTATTTGCTCATAAAATATGTTATAAATTTAACCCAGATTTGTTTACGCAATGTGAAAATAAAGCACACTCAAAAAAAAAAATATTTACATACATAACAAAATATGTGGCCGCAATAAATTCTTGCAAAAAATGTTAAAAATAACAAAATCAAAAATTCGTATATTTATAGCATGCAAAAAAAATATTTGCGTTCTACATTTTTGAAATGTATTGTCGTCAGCTGTCCTTAAGTGTTTAAAAGCTTTGTACATGCTCTTAACCCAAATCTGTGTGTTGAGCTCAGACAAATTGTACAGTAAAATATTTTCATTTCTCTAAGGATTTGCAAACATTTATAAAAGAAATTTAAATTTCTTTTTTGTAGGTGATATTTAATACCCTGTGGGAAACAATTTTTGAATTTAGGAACATATCTAACTCATTTTTAGCAGACTGTAAAAAACTAACTTATAACTAGTTGTAAAGTCATGCAGCGTTGCCATAGTAACTACAGTATTTGTGAAATGTAAAAAAGTGGAAGGTGTGTCAACAATTTGCTGATAAATATTTTTTTTAAATTTTATTTACTACCCCCAACGTCAAACCAAACCCATCCACATACGACACCAACTAAACCAAAATTTAATAATTCAATATTTTCGCTCCGTTATCAGCAGCTAATGTAGGAGATTATCCTTTAACGAAATAGGACCCACGAAGCGCAAGCATATGGCTGAGTAATATTAGTAAAAGAAGAAGCATATGAGCGCACAAACAGATTTACGCTGAAAAGGAGCAGCTGAAGGACAGCTAAAGAAAAGCTTTGTAGCTTTGCATATCAACAAGGAAAGGGAGAAAGAATATGAACTTCCAGCTACAGGCGCTTGTATGTATGTGCGTGTGTCTCTATATAAGCTTATTTACTTTTAGGTTTAGCTGCTGTTTGTGGAATTTTCGCACATCCTTTTATCGGTGTAAAATGTTTTGTAAAAGAAATCAAAAAATTAAGTGAAATGTAAGAAAAGGCAAAAATAATAATCTTATAAAAAGCTTAAAGGGAATGTGGGAAACGCTTAATAAGCTAATCATAACACATGAAAGCAGGCATAAGCATATTAGGGTGGCTTACTGTTGGGAATTTTTTTTTATTCTCTTTGCGCTCACGAGAATTTGATTATTCAAAAACACAAACAAAATTGTTTTTAAAAAAATATAAAAGCAATAACTTTAATTAATTTGTAGGTACATAATATTTTTTTTTTTTTTGGCACCACATTTTTTTATTGTTGAAGTAAGATGAGGTGAAAATAAAAAAACTTGAAGGAAGGCAGTAAGTACCACGCCCATATATCCAAACTTACTTACAAAATTACCACTTCACCTTTCATCTGAGTATAAATTTATTTGTGGAAAATTGGATTCCCGAATTTTTCTTCCACCTCAAAAGTTCTAAGACAGTCTCTTCAAAAAGTATTTTGGTAAAGAAAAAATTTAAAGCTTGAAATGTAAACACCTCACTTAACATACACTAACATCCGTGCATACACTTAAGCTGTTATTATTTAAAAGGTAAACAAACATCAATATTGGAGTATTCGCCCACACACATACAAGCACCCACCTACCCTGACAACCAGCGATGGGTAGAAAACCAGATAAACAGAGAGACAAGCATAGCAAAAAAGTGGATAAGAAAATTTATAGAAAAGTGGGTAATTGTGGTCGTCATGTAGCTGTGAGGTCTGAAAGACTACATGCCGAACTGGTTAAAGATGCTTTGTACGGTTAGCTCTTATCAGCTAAGAGCTTGCTTATGCGCCTGAAAGCATGCAACGTTTTTTATTTTTTAGGCTTTAGATTGGCACTTGGCACTACTTAACGCTTTGGCATATTGAACACTTTGATTTTGTTTACTTACGCTTCACTTAATACTTGCGTAGTTTTGGAGCATTATTGACAACTGAACAAACATTTGAAATATGCAAAGTATTAAAAGAAAATGCCTTTTGTCTGAAAGAAAGTAGGATATGTTAGTTAAGAAGCATTGACAATGGCGGAACAAAAAAAGAAAAGATTGCCAAAGTGCATATTTTTAAGTTTGGTTTAGGCTGTTAAATAAAGTGATAAGCTAAAGTATTTGAGAACTGGAAGAAGAACACAATGAGAAAGTCATACATGTGCAACAAAAAGAAACTGGGGACGAAACTTTGATAAGATTAAAATTTTCTGTGGTAAGAAATTCAAAAAGGGTGCATCATTAAACTTAAAAGGTTTGAAGAAGAGCAAGGAATGCTAAAATTATTCGCTGGAATACTTAGTAAGTGGTAAAGAGTTCAACATATCTCAGCAGCAAGGTCATTTAATAGTGTGAAAACTCTGCTACCTTGCTGATGCGGCAGTGGCGATGAAATTTGTTGCTCATTGCAAACCATAATTCCTTAAAATTTTAGTGCCAACTACAAAAATTTTCTACATTAATTTTATAAATAAAGCCGCAAATTTACAGAAGCAAAATACTTGATTTTTTATTTTAATATTTTTTATTATACAAATTCCTATACATTCCGTTTCTTTTTACTGCAAAAGTATTACAAGATTTCACAGTATTTTCATAGTCATTAAGTTATATAATGCATTTCATTTTATTTGTTTTTTCTCTCTCTCTCTCTCTCTTGCAAATGACAAAAGAACAAATCACAAAGTAAACGGCAACCTGCAATGAAATCGTAGAAGATGACTGAACATCGTAGTTTTGTAGTCAGTCGTTCTTGGTCTTATCATTTCGCAAATGATAGTTCAAATAAAAAATTGTTTATTGCTCACCTAATGGCCATTGCCAATGTGAATAGTGCAATGTGATCGTTGAATGTAGTAATAAAATTGCATAATACAGGAAGAGCGAAAAATAAATTAAAGAAATAATATTGGTTTTGTAAAAAATATGCTAAAAGTGCAGAAGCAGATATTTAATGCGTTGAAATGATGATAGAAGCGCTGAAGAGGAAAAATATTTTTTTACACAAAAACGATAAATAAATAAGTTTGAAAGTGGGGAAGTAAGTGCTGAAATAGGAGTAAAAACATTAAGTGTTATGTAACAACAATCAGAAAGTATAGTTTGTCCATTGCTACGCTCTCAGCATCATACTTGCTTGAAGTGTGTCGTAATGAAGGAAAATGATAGCCCAGCTAGAAAAAAATAAAAACAGAGAAGCAGAAGTTCACCCAGTGGTCGAAAATGTTAACCTACAACTATTGTCAATCATTTGGTGTTTGGCTGATTTAAGAGCTAACAACCTTAACGCATTACCGCCCATTGTTCTTTTCTGGGAACACCAAATTTCCACAAAGTAAAAAAAATCGAGTCCTTTCAGTTTGCCATGTTATTTAGTCAAGAACAAAAAAAACAAATAATAATGAAAAAAAATTCCCACTAAAAAATTTTATTTGGGCGATAATGGGTTAATAATTTCAAAATATTTCGTATAGCAGATTGCTCGGGGACTTAATTAGTTTAGTGAAATTGGATTTCTTGTGTCTCAGCATCCGTGCTTTGAGCTGAGTAGAACTGCGCAGACACCCAGGAACAGGAACAAAGGGTTTTATATCTACTCAAAATATTTTGGAACGGATGTAGTAAACCACCAATAAAAATCTGCTTTATTGTTCAGTGGGTTTCATGGAAGTTTAGTATTAATATTCTTAATTCCTTTTAGAGATTTTCTAGGCAAACTTTTTTTATATCCTCTGACAAACTCTCTACCAGAACCTCTATTACTTTGAACTAGTTTGTCACTACTGTGGCACAATGGGTTAATGTGAAAATCAGCGCATTTATTGACGACCCAAATCAGCAAAGGCATTACGCCATTAAGAAATTCGATACGCATCAATAAGCATTCAAAATGAGAAGTGCGCGCACGACACGCAGTCCTAGCTGCCGTCTATGGTCCAATCGTCGTCTCTCCTACAACGCAAACTGATGACTGCTAAACGCAAATAAATACATGATAGCCCGATAACAAGCACTGAAACAGCAAAAAAAAAAAAGTAAAGAGTGGGAACTTAAACACAAGAGTTGCGGCAGCTACCCTCTAGCTTTTAAACTAAGTATGAGCGTCGCCATCATAAAATCGGCTCCAAGCATCCGACAGCATTGTCAGCACAAATTGTAAGCCAAACATTTAGATGTGCGATGCCAAGGTGGCAGCATATATCCTGACAGACCAACGCCCACTTAATTTCATGACCTCAACTTTTCACTCGCCAAGTGAGTAATGCCAACTGCTGGCGTTTTGTTGGTTGTGTTGTAGTTGTGCATGTGTGTGTTGGTATATGAATGTGGCATGCCACACCATTTATTTGAAAATCACTTGAATATTACACCAAGCGGAAATCGAAAAGTACAGTTGGAAGGAAGCAAGTAACCAAAGCGTCGAGCGAGCACCAAACAGACGAAGGCGAACTCATGGAGCTGGCGTAACAATGACTGCCCAACGGGTATACACTCCTCACCTTTTGTTTTGTCATTGTTGGCGGCGGCATTGTGGCGCGCTAGTGTCACTACAAAATATTGCAGTTTAAAAAGCTTATGACATTATAATGTGTAGAGAGAGAGCTGTCTATGTGTAGTTGTGGTTGTTGTTTTTGCTTGTTTGTCCTCCTTTAAAACGAAATTGTGAACTATGAAAATTGCGAAATTGCGATTGCGATATGCTGCGACAGGATGCCACGATTGCTATGGCAGGATGTGTAGCGCCAGCAGACGCCAACGCCAACGCGCACGGCAACAAAACTATCTGCTGTTGTTGTTATTTTTGTTTGAGTTATTTTATTGGTGAAGTCACAGAGTTTGTTGTCATTTGTAGGTTCTACGGCGCCAATGTACAATTTCGCTTGTCCATTTTGAAGTTGTATGCAACAAAGCGATAAGAGCAACCGTACACCCAAGCAAATGGCCAGTGAGTTGAAAGTCAAAAAGTTGACAGCGCGCTACTCGCAATAAAGATTGTCAGCAGCAGCGCAAGAGGCGGTCAGTGGTGGTGCAATTCGCTAGCGAATTTTTGGTGCTTTTTGGCAGGCAACGCAAACATTTTTCGCTGCTTTCGTTGCATTTGTATTGTTGTTGCGTTTGTTTGCTTCATACGCCGATATGCGCTTGGTTAGTCATTACAATTTGTTTTCTTTTTCTTGTTTTTTGTTTTGCACACTCCCATTTTTGTCGTTTTGGCCAACTCATCGGTAATTTTGTGGTCGGTTGCGTAGTATTTGTGTGTTTGAAATTTATGTTGTTGTTGGTTTTGTTGTGATTAACTTTACAGCTCACAGTTGGCCAATATTAATGTCTGCCACTAACAAATAAACGCACAAAACTCTTCTTCTTACCGCTTTCGTGTTGTAATGCAGCTTTGGAGCGTTTGTAAAATGAGGTCCTTGCTTCATCGCCTAAAAGTATGCTTCTCATTTAAGTTGTCATAAGCAGCTCATTTGTTGTTGCTGTTGCTGTTGTGCTTGCTTGAAATGAAATACCATTTGAGAGATTGTAATTTTGTTTATTATCACATTATTTATGCACTTCGCTTTTTAGGTCCGCAGGAAAGTTTTTATCACGGTGCAAGTAATTTGCAGTTGTTATATTGAAAGCTTGTTTTAGTATGACAAATGATTTCATTAAATGGGCGCTTTTAAGAAATTGCAAATTAGCAATTTAGCAACATTTTTGGAAAAGAATCGGAATCAGGTATCAGTCTAACTAATAAACTTTTATACTGCCACTTGTAATACTGTTATACTTCCAAAAAAGTTGCATTTTTGACTCGCTTGAACCTTATTCTGTTATATTTCATATATGTACTCAAAACTGTGCATTTTTGTGTTATACTGTTTGTCTATTGACGGGGTTAAACTGTTATACGAGTACATTTTTCTGTTATACTAGTGGTGTTGTTGTATTGCACCATTGTACTACTGTTTTTTTAAACTGTTTCCGATATTTTTGTATTACTGTTATACTGCAATACTGTTATACTTTTCAACTGTTATACTGTTATAATTTTCTACGCCTACACTTACAATTATCAGTGTACTCTATTTATTAATTTTATAAAACTCTGTACAAATATGGTTCCCTCCACTTTCTGTTATACTAGATACCTTATATTCCATCGATTTAAAATCTAAACACAATTTAAGCTCATATGAAAGAACAAAAACAAAAGCTAGTGAGTCAAAAGTAACACACAACGTATAAAATACATTTTCATGTGTATCCCAACATCTGTTGTTTATCACAAATCAAAAAGAAAGTACGCAGCCAAAAAAGAGAGCATTAATCAATCAATCAAGTTGCTATAAAGACAATAACAATGAGCCAAAGAAAGTCTTAAAACTTTGAAATGAATAGACAAAGAATAATTTAATGTACTACTTGCTGACTCAACATTAAATAAAAGCCTAAGTAGAGCTATAAGTATTCCAAGGTAGTATGAAACAGACAGTTAGAGCTTTAAATATGAGCATTGGGGTGGGACAAGGAAAAAAATTCCTACTCCACAGGTATTTTTAGAACAGCAAGCTAGAAGCTATAAAGAATAGTAAGCAATTTACATTTTTTGGCGATCGCGAACTTTCTGATTTTTTCACCACCCTAATATGCCTGTATCAAATATGATTTTCAACTAAATATTGTATTTGTAAAAAAATCTATACTACGAGCAACTTTAAGGGAATGCCGTTGAGAATTTTAAGTGATCACTCACTCATTGCGATGAGGATACAAATTTTAAAACCCAACTTGAGCAGACCACTGTCCAACTGTCAGCTATGACTGAGGTAGTCAAAATGAAAGGCATTTAAATAAATATATGTATTTATGTGTACTTGGAAATACAAAAAAAAAATAAAAACATTTTGTGACACATGTATGCATAAATTTATTTTGCCTTCGCTTTTTCGAAATTATTAATTACAGTAATTATTATTATACCATAAATATCTAATGCAAATGTGCTTAAATTATTTTCACCTTCGACATGCATTATGCAAAAGAAATAAATTTTAAATAAATAAATATATTTTTAATAACACATTTACTTATTTAAATGATAACGCCATGGGGCGCAATACGAAACTAAGCTTAGGCGTTTATTATGTAAAACGCAAAGAGTCAGCCAAACACATAAGAGACGACAGACCGCTCACGCTCAGTGACTAACAAAAAATACTACGCGCTATAGTGGTTAATTTGAAACAGAGTGCCCCGTTGTCTTACACAATTAGCACCTTATACAACACACATAATTGCTATTAAATTAATTTTGATACCAACTGACGTCATTTCGTCAGCTCAAATGCATGCGTAGTTACTTTTGGGCACACGCATGCAGTCTTCGAAGAAATGCATCATTCATTTTTTATATTTGCTGTCTCTTCACTTTATTCATTTACATTAACAATTTCAATAAAAGAAAAGCAAACAATTCTTTACAATGCAACTGTCCAACTGTAACTGTCAGGGTGCGTAACTTTATATGGATTGATGAGG
This sequence comes from Sphenella marginata, assembly GCA_951509765.1. Classification (NCBI taxonomy): domain Eukaryota; kingdom Metazoa; phylum Arthropoda; class Insecta; order Diptera; family Tephritidae; genus Sphenella; species Sphenella marginata. The sequence goes on from OX608083.1 coordinate 55,649,082, forward strand.
TATGTTGATCATGAAATTATTTGGCGTCTCACGCAGCAACACGCACGCACTGTCTATCAAACGTATCACAACGTAGTGAATTTCAAAAAAAAATTTAAATTCACTCTTGAATTATTTGTTACCTCGTCATATGGCTATCTTAGCTATGAGCGCATGCGCACGCGTCTCTCACGCATATGAAATGATGGCATACATACATATGTATGTACATATGTACGTGTGGTTGTTGGAGCTGACCTGAGGGTCAGTCTTGTTTGTTGTAGATTATTACTTCATGTATCTATGCTCGATTTAGTTCCTTATATCTACCTGCTTATTAAATGTGAATTTTTTTTTTATTAATTTTTTTTGTCGATTTTCTTAAATTTTTCTTTTTGCTAATTTTTTATTTCTTACTTTTTTTTGTTCTCAATGGTCTGATAAATTTTTTTAGAAATAAAGTTTTTTTCAATTTTTTTTTGATTTTTTCATGACGTCTGTTATAACTATCTACTAATAAAATTTTTCTGTTATTGTTGTTTTGGGTTTTTTGATAAATTTTTTTTGTTTATTAATTATAATTATTTTATTTTTTTATTTTTTTTGGATAAATTAAAATTTTTTTTTATTTTGTCTAACTCTGATAGAATTTTTTAAAAAAATTTTTTTGTGAAATTTTTTTTTTTTTTTGATCCTTGATTTTTCATTACGTATGTTATAACTATCTAAACAAACTCTGATACAATTTATTTTTTTTTCTAATTTTTTTTGTTGTCGGTCTTTGATAAAAAATAATTTTTTTTTTTTTGATAAATTAAAAAATTTAGATTTTGTCTATCTAAACTGATAGATATTTTTTTTAAATTTTTTTTTGTTTTTGAAATTTTTTTTTTGTTGATCTTTGATTAAAATAATTCTTTTTTTGACAATTTAAGAAAAAAAATTTTTTGTTTGATTTTGTCATGACGTCTGCTATAACTCTCTCTCCATCTCTCGCACATCCTCTTCAGCATTTCCCCCCCGCCCAGCCTTCTCTCTCTCCCTTTTGCCAATTTAGTTCTCCTTCCGCGCCTGAAAGGGGGAATTGAGCAGCTTTGTCTTCAATATAGTGTTGCCACTTTCGCAGATTTTACCCAATATTGGTAGAAAAACCTCATTTGGTATAAGCGTAGTTTTTAAAAAGTTTAAGACCCAAATGGAAAGTGCCTTATTAAATATTAAGATATGTATATTTTTTATTTTTAAGATAGATACATTTTTTTTTAATTGGCATCCCTGTTTCTGAACCTTCGCGTTGATCCAAGGGTATTCTTTATTTACTAGCATAGTACATTTTTTTTAAAACATGAAATATTTTTTCTCTAGATATCCATCTTCAACAAACTTAATACTCGAACTTACTAAGTTTAATAGTGAAAATGCTTTTTTTTTTTTTTTTTTTTTGTGAGTCAGTCAGCAAATGCTATAAAGCAATTAGGAAAGACACAGTCATATATTTCTATGTTCATCACTGAACATTGAGTTATGTGCAATACGCACTACCAACTCTCCAACAGTCCGCTTAATACACCAGAAGCAAGATTGAACTGTAACTAATGCTATTTACCCAATCAAACCTCATGGGCAAAAATTTAAAAGGCTTATGTCAGTAGCAAGGTAGGGAAAAGGGCGACTGGGACACATCAGGAGCATGCTAGGGGGGGTTGTAGAAAAGTGTTTGCAACATGGATTTGCTATTGAGAGCACACAAAGATATGCAAACACTGCTATTGCAGCAATATTGAATGAGGTGGTAAAAAAAAGGTGGGAGAAGACAGGGCTGGTGAGGAAGTATGGAAAGAACAAATGTTGGACAAGTAAGCAATCAATTGATGCAGCTGCTGTTGTGAGTGTGTAGAGGATACAAGTTTGCCTACAAATGACGACAGGTTACACTTGTTGTAAAATACAAGAGGAATTGTGCTGCCCGTCGGTGTTGTGTACAAATACAACGTCTATGATTGCGCCTGCATTACAGTCGTCAATTAGACAATGCTCACTAGACGCAATGCTACTCTGTTATTTTCCTCAAATGTCGGTTGCTGTCGTATTCTCTTTGACTGCTGTTATTTGCCTAATGGAGGCGTTGTACCTTTGTCTGTATGCAATGTTGTACCAATGGCTAGCAGCTCACTAGAGATACGCATAGAGGCCGAGGACAGTCAAACATGCAGGCAGGCAGGCAGGCAAAAGTACTTAGTGAAGTACGTAAGTAAGTATTTCATCTAATCATTGACAATTTCTTATTGCCATTAAGTGAGAGGGTGTACTTGTGCGCTAGTCGCTTGTCAGGGGGCGCCAGTGTTAGTGGTGGTGGTAATCACTTGGTGACAACTTCACCTCATAACTGTCTATGAAGACGCATGTCAGTGTTTGTTTAGTGTGGAATAGTTATGGAGCTCTTCTTCCTCTACATCATCTCTTGCATGTTGTCCTACAGCCATGCAGCGTATACGCCATAGCTCAATTACTCATACCGTTGCACACTTCGAGACTTAATGTTTATTGCTATGTTGGTATGGAGTGTTTTTGTTGCTAAGCTTTTCTACTTTTACTATTTACCTTGGAGTACTTACTAAAATTTACATTTGGTGTTGTAGTACTCTTTAAGCTTGCTAAGTGGACATCCTGTGGGAACCAGGAACTATTTCCAACATTGAACATCCATCACCAGTCCTCCGTTCAAGGTATTCTTAGTACTTTCGACCACTGTAGCCAACTTTCTTTGAAATCTCATACAGCAAATATTCCTTAAATTTTTGTTACTTTTACTCACCTTTTACTGCTGCTCTTTACTCATTCTTCCAGTCTTAAAGCAAAACACGTTTGCACATTCATTTACTTACCCACTGCCTTAGACATCAATCACATATATTTACTTATTTAATATTTTACTATGTTGGAGCTTCCATTCTTGCATATATGTATAGTAGCAAATTTTTTGTCGTCAGGTTGCAAAAAACAGAAAACACAAACCCAGAATATTTGCTTCAAACCAAATGCGTTATGAAAATATGCGAGCAAAGAATGGCGACCTTGTTTGTAGATTAATTGGAACAAAAAATTCATTCTTTATTAAAAAAAAAAAAAAAAAAAAGATTTCAGTGTTCGCGCCTCGTTGTTTTTTTAGAACCCGCCTGCAAAAAATTACAGCTCTGTACAACCAAAGCATCATATTTATGTCTTACTAATGCGTTAATCCTCGTCTGTTTGTTACCAATTAAAATGGATTTCCTCTGTCTATATGTGATTCATCAACTCTGCTTGTATTGCGTCTTCTCCTTGTGGGGATTTTCCTTTGAGTTTTACAACTTTCCCTATCTTATTTCAACTTTCCCTATCTTATTTTACAGCACTTATACAGCTTGTGCTTCTTTCTTAAATTTTTTGCTTAACTTTTGCTACTTCTTGTTTTTTTCTACAGCTTCACTGCCTTATTTTCTGCAGCCGTTTTTCTACATTCACTTATTTTAATCTCTGCTATTTGTCTTTTATCTCACAGCCTTCCGCCTGTTTGCTTTGCTCACACCACATTCTTTTAACGTACCTTTCATTTTTCATCTCACACTTCACACACTAATTTATTATCAACGATTTGACTTGCTACACGTATACATATTAAGCTTACCTTTTCTCGTGTATGTGTGCGTGTTTGTACATGTGTAGATATGTAGTTGTTAATGAAAACATTTTGCAAGGCCAATTTATTTGCTCGTTCAAGTTGTTGGCAGCAAATGAAAATCGAAGTGAGAAATCGATAGTTGGTTGGCTTTAAAATTTTACTCTTTTTTATGACGTCGGAAAATAGAAAGCGCTATCGTGGATTTTTATACAATTTAAATTGGATTGAATTTTTATACAATTTAAATTTGTATTTTAAACCATCGACTATATGGAAAATAAAATTAGTGTAAAATATAAAATTTCTCACGCTTAATTTCGACTTGACTCCTTAACTACTCCACCGCTCTTCCAAAAACATTAAAGCTCCTTTTTCCGCCCACCTTGTTTGCTACCCAATTAATATTGGTATTATCGCCAACGTTCGTGCACGTGTCAAACGTCAACTAAGAACCAATAAGGTTCTCGGTATAAACAGCTGTCACAAATCATATGCTCTCCACCTCTCGAAATTTACGCTGCCCTCTCATACTAATTGAAATTGACCACTGTAATGGTCAGTTTGTTGTTTGTTGGTCGATTTGTATGCCCTCGTGTAAACATTTTGGAATGAGTTGAAAATTAATTTATTTTTGATTAGGCAGATTTGGAAGGAAAATTCATTTATTTTTAAGTCTCGTTTGTTATGTTTGTACTTGGCAATTAGCCGCTTTTCACACAAAATTTGAATAACTATGCGGGCTTTTTGTTGACGAAGAGAGCTTATTAGAGCTTAAGAGAGCTTATTAAAGCTTAAGCTAAAAATTGTTAATTTTTTCAGATTGACATTTGGCATCAATTTTGTCAGTATTCTAGCCAACTCACCACACGTCCATACCATCTCACACTCCAGCTAATCAAATACCGCTTAAATTTCCATTGAATTGAGTGCTGTAACAGCTTTCGAAGGCATTGATTTGTGAATAACTAAACGTAGAAAAAAAAAACCTACAAAAAAATATACAAAATATGAATACATATCCCGGAAGAGAAAATTTCCAGTTCGATGCTAAAGTGCTTCTAGTACAAACGAAATCACTTTGAGTTCAGCGAAACTCAAAAGCACAAAATTCAAATGGCATTTTAAAACTAGTGCTGAACTAGCAGCTTGTCTTACTAATTACTGCATTCCACCCTACATAATTCTGTTCAGTAAATTTGTAGTCGTGTTGAAAGAAAGAGAAAAAGTAGCAAAACCCCGAAGCTAAACAAATCATGCAACATTTGCCACAACATTGTGTGCTAGCAGAGTTTCTGTGGGTGATTCTCAACCACGCTCGTCGTTTGCTTACCTCCTCCAGTTGTCCTTTACTCTGCAGCGCAGCACAAACAAACACACACACGACCTCTTCTACGTCAAATGTCTGCTTGCTTGCCAATCATTTGTGTTGCGGCATTGAAGCGGATATTGTATAGCCGTCAGCTGCTTGTGACACAATCACTGATACAAAACACACACACACACTTACATACATATTGTTGCTCAAAAATATAAAATTCAATATTTGCATTTGGTTTTTGCAATTTAATTTTGTTTTGACGCCTCATTCGAACAATATTCGATTTGTATGTTTTGCATCAACCATGGCACTGAAAGTATCAGAGCCAAGAGCCAATAGCGAGACTTTGAGTGTCACATCGATAGCGATGGATGGTTAGAGCAGCGTAATGTTGTTAGTGATGGTGTGCTGCTAAGTGTTGGTGTGTTGGTGTTGGCAAATGTCAGAGGTATCAGAAACACAAGCATAGTATAATTGAAAAATAATTAGAAATCGTCTATGATGGATGAGTTTCATTAAATTTTTCACAAAACGTCTGTAAGCTATATGCATACACTATATACATATAAGTGGGTATATAACTATACATGTATATGTGTATGTATATTTATACAATTATATTGCCGTCTGCTACTTGCTATTGGTTTTTCTTTCATACAATTTGCTCGCTTGCTAGCCATTTTAGTTGCGCTTTTTCTAACACGTTTTTACTGCCAACAATATTTTTTCTTTTCTTTTTAGCTAGCACTTGCTATGAGTATATGTATCTACTTGACTATTGTATATCTGTTATAAATGTATCTATGAGTAACTTGCCACATTTTAAACCACCATCAATTCATTGATTCATCTCGCCTTTCAGCTACATACATATACATATACGAATATATTGAATTCAAATAAAGAGAAATGTGTGAGAAGCGCGAAAAATAGCTACATAATTGAGAACACTTCGTGTAGCTAATTTAATGTGGATGTTCTAATTTCATGGTGCGAAAAAAAATTAATTGAAAATTTGTTTAATTATTTCTATAATGTAATAAATGGTGGAAAAAGTAAATGAGCTACAACAACGGCGCGCAATAACACACATTTTTACTTTTACAACAATTAAGTAATTTTTGTACATTTTTATCGTTTCCACTTTTAATAAAATAATTGTGAGAACTTTTCTTCTGTTTGAAAAATATCTGACCGCAACATTGAAAATTATTGCAATTAAAATATTTGATAATTTGTTAGGCTAAGAGGCCAAAGCTGCCATTGAAATATTTTTGTGAAGAGCAATTACCAAAACGCATAAGTTGTTAGAAATATGAAGGAAATATATTTATATTATGTGTGAAAATAATGGAAGTGGATTTTTATTTGTAAACACTTAGCACAAGTTGAATAAAAAACATACTGAATTTGTTTTTTTTTTTTTTCCAAGTTAAACATTTTTTTTATTTAAATATTTCATAATTTTTTCCAAGCAAACAAATTTTTTTTTTATATAAAGTTTTTTTAGTTATACAATAAAAATTCGTCTGAAAGTTGATGAGTTTTCTAATGTCGTTATATTTATGACCTTTTTACCGCTCATGACAAGTTCATGAAATTCGAATGGTTCAATGCGCTTTAACAAAAAATCGTTAGAGCAACTTAACACTCTAATAAAATCTCGAAAAATAATTAGCTTTCCATTAAAAGAATTGTTTTTTAATAAAATTTTTATTGTTTTTACTTTTCAATATGATTTTTTATTTATGAACTATTAAAATTTTTTATTAGAATAGTGAGAAAAAATTGATAAACAACCCCCGTAGCTTTTCTTATAGAACCATTTCAGAAGCTCCTTACCTGCTTCATCAAAGAAATTTTTGGCACACTCTGCTAACCAATAGACTAACAGAACACTTTGTTATATCAATGAGGGTTTTATTTCTAATCATAGCTTTCGAAGTTAACAAGTGTGAGTGGTGTTTTACTACCAGCCTACTGTTCTACTCTCACGTTATCAGACGTTTTATAGAGGCAATATGCAGCCATACTAAAAATGGATAACAAAGTTTCGCTTGTCACTTGATACGTTAGTAAGGCAGTTAGCTGGTTCATCACCAGCATCATCATGATCATCAGTTAGAATGTATGATGGCTCTTAGATGTATGAAGATAAACCAAAATGTCTAACCAAACTGCACACATACACCCATATCTACCTGAGCTTACGTATCTGCATGTGCTTGGGTGAGACGCATTGTTGTCAAGGTGTGCCAAATTTTTAGCACTTTTTTTTTTATTTTTATTTTTCATGCAGATTTTTATCTTTTACTTCACGTAGATTTTTGGTTGTTTTTGTTTTTTTTCTACTACGCCATTGCAGACTTTGCGTCGTGTTTAACATACAACAAATACAACAAAAAAATTCGCCTTTGCACTCTCATATTTTTACACATCATAAAATTTGGTGTTTGTTAGAATTTATGATGTTGTCATCGGTTTTTATTGTTGTTGAAAGCTTTTTTCGTATTACAGCACTACACCCAACAATATGACTATTCTATATGAATATTTTTGTTTGAGTGTGTGTGTGTGGGTGTGTTAGTGTGAGGGTTCATTTGACACCTCTGTTGGCTATTATTTTTGTAAGCTAAAAGTAGAGGAAGGCAAAAAGAAAAGCACATAAAATACAAATACAAGCAAGCGAAAGGTGTGAAGTGATTTGCTTTGATGTGTGAGATGTGAGATGTGCGTCATCGTTTGTGATGATGAGCTACGATCACCTGCTTTCGCTCATACATATATCCACATACAATTTTTGCCAAAAAGGGCTACATATGACATCGTTGGTAACTGTATAGGTATTTTGGGCCAAATTTGAGGTTTCGGAGCAAGCAAAAGTTATCTCAAAGTGACAAACGATTAATGAAGGTAATGGGCACATTTATGATAGAACTTGAATGTGTATGTATGTAGGTGTTAAAGAACTACTGTTATTCCGCATATATTGTTGTTTATGTTGTAACACATGGCGCGTAAGTGAGGTGAAACTGTGCTCATATTTCAAAATTTTTAAATTTGAATTGTGCTAATTTTTAGTGAAACTCAGTCAAGCGTGATTTGTGATACTTTTATATGGTATTTGAGAATTTATGTGACGTTTATTTTTAGGTTGGGTTGGGAGATTATGAGCTTTCTCATTTTCAGCAGTAACAAAAATATTTTAAATGTTATGAATTTTAGTCTCGCATGGCTTTTAATGTTTATTTGAGACATATTTTAGTGATATCGTTTGAGGTTTGAGCATGAGTTTAGTTCCCAAAGACTGCTCCAATTGAGTTTATACGAAATTGTTCTTTGGTTTCGCTTCAGCGCTTTTTGTTCATATTTCAATAACATAAAAAAGTAGTGACAAATATTAATTAGCCAAAAGCGGATATTCACGAACAACTCAACTCCAACAATTTATAGTAGGTAATCGTAAGTATATATATGCGGGTTTTTGGCTTTTGTTCCTCATATTACCACACTTGTTTACTTCAAGTTATCGTAAATTATTTTTTATTACCCTTGAAGGCAGCCACAGAGTGTCAGTGTTGCATTGCAAAGTGCTCCATTTGCACTGTCCTTAAACTTCACACTCACTAACACAAACGAAAGAAGTGAGATGGGTTTGCATTCGCACTACTTCTTCACAAACGTGAGTACTTTAAGTTGCATTGCACAAATTGTGTTGTTGCTTGTAGATTTTTTTTGGTTGTGATTCCGTATTGGATGCTTTAAGTTTGCACTGGTGACTCTTTTTGTTTTTGGTTTTATGTGATGCTGCGATTGGTCTTGAACTATTATCACTATTCACATGAGAGTTGTTACGAGTGGTTTTGCTATAATATGCTTTCAGTTGGCTTTCTGCATAAATCTTTAGTTATTTCTGTTTGCATGAAGTGTTCATAAAACATTTTGCTTTAGTACGTAGAGGTGCCAGTTCCAGTAAGTAGATTTTATTTTAATTTTTATTTGATATTCTGAAGTGATAAATTAAAAAAAAAAAAATAGTTTAGATGGTGAGAAGGGCATATGTATATAAAAAAAGGAAATACTCCCAGTACTTACCAAAGCAAGAGATGGAGTAGGTGATCCCTGAAGTACTCAGAAGCAATGAAAAGGAGTACTTCCGAGTTTGAGTAGCTGCTAAGCTTCTAAAAAAGCGTCTTTTAAAAGTACTTCTTAGCGTTAGTTTAACTCTCCTCTCTATATTATTTACTTGAATTAATATTTGACTGCACTTTATTCCAACATGATAATACACCAAAAAACAAATACAAACGTACTCTGTTGTAAAGTCCAAAATAAATAAAATTTCACTCTCACATCACTTGAAAATATATTTATTTGCTTAAGAAATAAGATTTGGTAAAGTGAAGAGCACATAAACAAATGTGAAAAAGGCTAAAGGTAAACGTAAGAGTAATTTTATATCCTTTTCTTCCTCTTGTCTTTTGCTCTACCACACTTGAGCAAATGCCACTAAAACTGTAAAATATGGCAACACATTAACTCGAGAGTTGAAAATTGCCAACAATAAAACATTATAAATCACATAAAGTTCTTGCATGTCAACGTGTCATATACTCAGGTACATATGTGCAGAGTAATACACAAGAATACATACATACTTATACATATGTATAACGCCTACTATCCCAACTCATTCACTCAGTCGTTGGGAACGCACTGAACAAAATTTGTGTTGCTACGAAAAGTTATAAAATTGAGACGATAGAATTTTGCTGTGGAAAATAAAATCAATTTAGGATTTACGAGAAATGTTAAAAAAATTACTTTTCAGGAAGAACGTTGGAAGCGCAATGAAATTTTATTCCAATACTTTTTTCACAGTGTATCAACTTAAACTAGTTGCAAGCATATTTAGTTGACACACATTTTCTATTTGTGTAAGGAATAAAATGTCAAATATATATACAATGTATATGTATTCAAAATAAACAGCTGTGCGAAGACACTAAATCCAAAAGCCTAACATATACTCACACCCATGACTGTGTCTGCAACTGCTGTGTACGGCATTTCCTTGCTGCGGTGAGGTCAAGTGCATAGTAGCTTCTTGGCAATGTCGAGATACTGTCGGTTGGGTTGACACTTCTTGTTCTCAACTCGTAAACCTCTTACCACCATGTCCTACAAGAGCATTGAAGACGTTATTGTTGTTATTTTATTTGCTTTGTTGTGTTCTTTTCGTTGCTTAGCTTATTTTTTCCTTTTCTCAGCCAAACACCTTACACACCTTGACTTTTGGCACCATTTGTTTTTGTACTCTGGTTTTCATATGCATATTTTCTTCCGCTATAAATACTGATGTGACTTTATTTGTTGTGAGCAACCACAATTTTTTTTTCGTGCCGGGGATTAAATTTTTTTTCTTCATTTCAATTAAATTTTATTTTACTTTAATTTAATTTAATTTAATTTTTTTTATTTTAGTTTATTTTATTTTATTTTATTTTATTTCATTTTTTTTATTTTATTTTGTTTTATTTTATTTTAGTTTATTTTATTTTATTTTATTTTATTTTATTTTCTTTTATTTTATTTTATTTTATTTTATTTTATTTTATTTTATTTTATTTTATTTTATTTTATTTTATTTTATTTTATTTTATTTTATTTTATTTTATTTTATTTTATTTTATTTTATTTTATTTTATTTTATTTTATTTTATTTTATTTTATTTTATTTTATTTTGTTTTATTTTATTTTATTTTATTTTATTTTATTTTATTTTATTTTATTTTATTTTATCTCACTTTATTTCATTTTATTTTATTATTGTCTCTACCAAAACCGCTTGTATTAAAATGTTTTCATTTTTAAATTTGGCGCATTACAGTGACTTTTGACATTCCTTTTTAATGCAAATTCTTTATGTGATTACACTAAAAGTGGTTGCTGTCAGGACTTAAGTTGATAAGTATGAAATTATATACTGCTGTAAAGATGTTCCTCCGTTGTGTAAGAATATGTGCTTAGTTGTGTTTATTTCGTCATGCCACATATGTTGCAGGTGAGGAGAAAACACATACAGCAACAACAATTTTAATTAAACAATTTTTTGACGAAAATTTATCTAGTATCGAAAGAAAACCCCTTCATCAAAATATGTATTGCATTGTTCTCATGGAGTTCTTCAAAATATATAAAGCTTTAAGCAGCATGACATTGCTGAACATATTTAAAAGTTTTTAAAGCTACAAAAAGCCAGTTATTTTCGATGCATGTTTGATGTCAATTTGCAACCTTCTAGCCATGAACTTTTCTATGAACTTACGGAAATTCACACCGTCACAAACATATTTTCACCTTTGGCATACCAATGGAAACTCACTGCCTTTGCTATTGTGGTAACTGTGCCAAGCTCACATATTAATGCAGTCATAAAAAAATTTTAAGCTATACTGCATATTTATATACATACATATACACATATGCAACAACATATGTATACTAACAACATTGACTGCAATTGTGCCACATACGGAAAAGCTTAAGTAAATGAGTGGCAAGCAACGAAAGGTCCTGACGCAAAAGTATCCTTCATAATGACAGCAAAGTTGAAACAATAGAGCAATGGCACCTTGCGAAAAGCAACAAAAACAACAAAAGCTAAAACAATAATCAAAGCAACAATTTAAAAACAACAACAATAATTGCACAGCAGCAGGTGGCGGCAAGTAATGTCAATATATGTGGATTCCTATGTATGCATGCCAACAACAACACTAATACTAACAACACTAATTTTTTATGCTGCTACTTAGTTAGTGCAGATTGTGGCACAATATTCCCTTTTGCTTAAATTAGAAACAGCTTTTTCTATGCAGCTTACAGTGAGTCAAATAATTATGCACACAAAAGCTTTAACATAAGAGCAATATGAAGTGAATGTCTAAAATTTTTTTTATTGGAACCGGAGTCATAATCGAGCTCTGAAAAAATGTATTAAAAACTTTGTAAAGCCGGGAAAATCTTTGGTTTTGATTTTTTTTAAATGAGATAAATTTTCTTTGAAAAAAAAAATATTTTAAAAATCAAACTACTAAAATTTTCAAAATTAAATTAATTAAAATAAATATCTTTCACTTTTGTTAAGCACTGTAGCATGCACTTTGTGTTAGTATACCAAATCAAATTTTATATGCAAAATTGTGTGTGCTGCACTGCGGGAATAGTAGCTGAAAGGTAGCAAAGTAATTATGCAATTACTTAATTTGATATAATTTTGTTGGCTTTGCTTTGCGAATGGAAAACTGTTCTATTACGCTTATCCCTTGAGTGCTTGTGATGGTTAAACTAGTAAACCTGTGGGGCAATATGCGACTTTATATTTGCAAAATAGTAATGAAGAGCATGTGTATACTCACATATATATAAATGACACTCCCAATGAAGCTAGCCGAACCACCTACCACACCCAACTCCCCTTTATGATTATTGTGAACTATATATGTATGTAAGTTGCTTTGTTCTCTTTTTAAGTTCACTACTATTATATCCTGCCTCCTTTGCTGCTTTTGTCGGCATTACTGCAGCTCACGAAATTATTCATAAACTAAGTAGAAGGTCGTTGCTTCAATGCTATGTGCGAGTAAACTATTCCCGCTGCCAACCATATGTATATGTTTCACTGCTATGCTTTTTTCCTCTTTGTTGTTGGTTTTTTTACTGTTTTTTTTTTTTTTTTTGTTTTTTTTTATTGTTTTGCGTTTTTTTTATTTCACTACTTTTAAAATTGCACTACTAACCTACCCTTCCATACATTTTATATTCACATTTACCTTCTAGTCTAACCAACAGATTGTTGTTTACTTTCACGCTTTTGCGCGAAGCTCTAAACTAACGACAATTATGTTGGCGATAAATGGTGGGAACGAAAGGTAAGCTTATGTGGGGGTAGGATGCCCAGTAGGAAATAAATTTGTTTTGCGTAGTAAATATATTTATATCCGGGATTAGTGGGGATGATTGGAGAATTGATTGAAGTTTTTTATAAGAAAAAAAAAAAAAAATAAAAATGGCGACATTCGAAAACTCTCGAAAAACTGAAAAATTTTATATCAGATAAACTTAAAACATTTTTTTGTTTTTTTCCGAAAAGTACATTTACATTTACATTAAATTTAAAAAAAAAAAATCCCAAACGGTCAATTTCTGAAAATGTTAAAGCATTTCCAAAATTTAAAAACACTTTTTTTAAAAAGAATTTTTTTTTTGAGAGAATCTATTTTAAAAATTCCTTAAAAAATTTCTTAACAATTTGAAAATTTTTTTCTAAAAATTCAAAAACTTAAAAAAAAAATTGTTCGGTACTTATTTTTTTTAGATTTATAAATTTCTATTTTATATAAAAAAACATTAAAACTTTAATTACTTTTTTTTTAGATTTTCTGAGGCCAAAAATATGTCTCCCTTTTTCAATCTAAATTGTCTATTCAGCAGTCTATCCCTTCAGCACTAGTTTGGTAGAGGTGATTTTAGTCACTAGCTATTGATTGTCCTACAGGGTGTGTATACTGTTATACATATACATATAGAGATAACCGAGCTTTTAGCATATTTCGCTGTTCATAAATAACTGCAGAGGAGGTCATATTTGCTTTGTACTCAACAACTAGCTAGAAGTCTTAAGTGCATTAACTTTGCAAGAACATTTATATTTAATTGCGTTTATTTACCTAATTTGATGACGATCACAGCAGTTGCAAATGTTGGGACTACAGAGGACTTTGCGGAAACAAACTTCAATTATGAGAGGAACTTTAATTTTTTACCCTAGAGCATAGTAATAAGAAATATAAATCTAGTTGATAAATAAGTTAAAGGGGTTTGTGATGTTGTTTGTCCAATTTTGGAAAATTACCAATATTTTCTTGATTTTCTACTAAATTTCATATCTGCGAAAGCTTTTCTAATATCCACTCAGGATACCTCGAAAAAATGAGAATGACTGAAATTAATAAAGTCCGGGCTTTTAGCACTCATACGTTATTCTAATTTGCTTGGGAATAACTTTAGGAAATGTTAATATTTTTCAAAAATATAATTTAAATCACTCCACCTCTGTAGCTTTACCGTCATTAGGCTCAGTTCCACTTTATAATTATCTTTTTTGTATAATGTCAATTTTGAAACGAGACTCTTCCAATCAGAGATAATCTTAGAAACCATTAACTTGAATAAATACTTGCCTTTTTTAATGAACTGAATTTCCAAAATCCATAAGCACCCGTTGTGCTCATAATCATCCCACACAATCGCATCTCTTAAGCATATTCGGTAAAGACATTAAGGTAAATGACCTGCATCCTTAATTGTTTTCTTACTGTCCAATAGTGAGCCATAAAGCAATTATAATGCCTATAAACGATAAAAAGTTGACCAAAAGGAAACAGAGAGAGCTTCAAACATACACACACACACCTATACATATGCATAACTAAATACAATTAGAGCGGAAGCCAAACAAAGTTGCCTCAAATTGCGGAAATCACAACTACCAGCTTTAATATGACTACCAGTCAAATCACATGCACACACACACACACATACCTTACATGCACATTGTAACAGTTATCGTTCGCCTTAAAATGGCCGCCACAACAATTGTTTTGTGGTTTAATTCCTTAGAGAAGATTTTCTTCAAACGTTTCATGCCACAAAGGTAGCTATCAAATGTTGGTTGGTTGCTGTTGTAAAGCATTTATGTGTGTGTGTTTTGTTTGTTTGTTTGTGTGGCACGTGTTGCATGCCACAATGCTGCGCAACAATATTTGCTAGCAGTGTTGTAAACTGATTTTGTACCGAACTCGTTGAAGGAAATGCACGAGCGAGAAATACGGTTTTATTCGGTCCGCATTTGAAATGTTAAAATTATAGCTGAATAGCTAAAGTATGTTTTTAACCCATTCAAAGCCGAATATTAAATTTTTTTTGGTTTTTTAATTAAGAATACAAATTTTTTGTATTTTTTGTAACGATATTTCAAATCCCAAAAATATTATACATTTTTTTTAAATATTTCAGAAAAATTTTGAGCTATGAAAATATATGGTTTTCTGACAACTTTCTTCAATAAACACTAACAATATATGTATTTCCAAACTCGGTTTGCAGCCTTGCAGCTGCTTTTTGCCATTTGGCTTGTAGTTATTTTCCTTACTGCCCTTACTTTGTGTACTCAAGCGTGTATATGTGTGTGTTTATATTTCGACCTTACCGTGTTGACTCTTGGCCCAACCGCTTTTGCATAGAACGTTCTAACGTAATGATAACATTTGGCCAATATGGCGCATTCACTTGAACCATTAAAATGGCTCAAGCGACGTCTATAACGGCCAACAAATGCCACTCACTGCAATGCTGGCGCAAGACGAACACAAGAAATGGCAATTTTTTCGATTTGTGAAATCCCGTGATTTTCGGGACCTGATTTTACAATCCCGAGTGTAAGGGATTAGGTCAGGGATGTGCTTGCTCGTTGTGCTCTAAAAGTTTAGGTTGAAAAGTTGAAGACTTTGTTTGAGAAAAAAAAAATTTCCTGAAAAATTGGATACCTACTTTTTTCGATTTAAGATTTAAATAAAAAAATATAAAATTTATGCATTCTAAAATAGCACAATTGACCTAATGTTCCTTAAAAAAAAAAAAACTATAAAAATTTTCTTCTTACCAACATTGTTATAACCCCGAAAATACCATAATTCGAAGACTTTATTTGAGTGATTTGAAGAAAAGTAAATTAGTTCGGGATTTGCATCCCTACTGCACACCCACGCCTCATACCGCAATTGGCATTTTCAGACTTTTTCATATACATTATGTGTATGTGTTTGTTTGTATTGAATTATTTTCATTTTATGGTTATTTTTCCATTTAGCGTTTTTTTCCATTTTTCTGCCATCGAAATTGATTTTTTATTCCATGGCTTCTGTTTATTTTATTTCAATTTTACTTTTCGTTACTTCTCCACCTCCATTTACTCACGTCAGTGTGCAGCTGTTTTATGCGCTCTCTCTCTCTCTCTCCCTCCTTAGACACTTTTACAACTTCACCTCACATATATCCTTATAAAAGTCACTCTAGCTCAATTCAAGTGTATTTGTTGTTGCCTTTTATGTCCATCAACTTTTATGCCAAAGTCACATGCAGCACACACATACATACATAGATACACACATACTCGTATGTGCTTTGTTTGCTCATAATACAAATATCCGCATTGCATGCCTTGCCATGTCACGTGTTGGTGTTGCAGATTTTTACTTTTTTTTTTTTTTTGCTTGTATGCCATGTCAGTTTTCCCTTTATACGCTTTTCGTAATGTTCTAGTTTTGTGATATTTTGCAACAAAAGTTTATTGCATTTTTGTGGCGTCTCAAAGTAACATTTTCAACACTCATCCACAATAGCTAACCTCTTTTTGCGCTTTATCCTTCACTAAATTGTTGAAGCATTTACATTTTTACGGAGGTGGATATGCTGAGTTAGTTTTGGGCTATAAAGTGTAATTGTTACACTAGGCGGATCAATGGAGTTTTGTGAGATTGAAGAGTATCTCCTTGGCTTTGAGTTGAGTGTTGGAAGAGCGATCTTAGATTTCGTGTAAAATAAGGACACCGTGCTTGAGGCTTCCACAGCAACATCCTCTTGGTAAAAAATTTTACTCTAAATTTTGAAGCGAACTTTCGTTACTCCCCACATAATCAGCTGTAAACCGCTGACTGCGCCGGCAATTGCATTTCAGTTATTGGCTGTTTGAGAGGTTTAAGAGTTTGATGCATAGGTGCTTACTTCTATTTCCTACCGTAGGTTCATAAATGTTTAAGATTGACATTAAATTAAATGTTTTCTTTAATACTAGAGCTGAATAAAGTTAACAGTTACGCAAGTGCGCAAAAAAGGATGTATGATAAATTAACTGTTGGTGTTGTACTTTTCTTGAAAAATATCTGACTTACCAGGTATAAGAACTTCCACAACAACATGATGTTCAGAACAAAAAAGTGTCTTATAAATATCTTAAAATAACTACCGCTGAAAGCTTTTTCAAAGCTCGAGCAATCAATTTCAGCGAAGCAAATTTTTTGATTTTTTTTTTAGTTTTCTGAGGAGTAGAATAGGAATTCTTAGAGGTCTGCAAACTAATATTAGCTCCTTAATATTCCTTCTTCTACCATTTTCAAGAGAACTCAATGCTGTAAATAATCTGTTCTCAAAGTTTCAGCAAATAATTACATCCAAAAAATTTTTTTTTTTTAATTTTTGATATTGAGTAACTAGTACCTAGACTCTCTTCTATAGTCCTACATCTGCCATTTTCAAAAGCACTCATCATTCTAAGTAATCTCGTCGCTTTTCAATTCTTATCACATATCATCCACTTATTTTCACACTTCATTACACTAAATTATTTCCGTCCTTGTAAAGCAAAATGAAATAATTCAACAAACACATATGCACAATATATGTAAATGAAGAAATTTCCATTAGTTTCAGTTCGTTTGCTAATTTTGAGTTATTTTTAGTGCCAATGCGTGAAGATCAAGCAGTAAAAGTTGTGTAGCATTGAAGCTCAGCGCGTTAGCAGTGCGCTGGTACCAAGGGATCGGATGTAGCCACGATCAAACTAGCATGAAATAATTTCCTTCATCACTTTCATCATTATACCAATAAAAATGAATAGCAAAAATGTTGAAATATTGCTTTTTGAAAATTGCCGGCAAGGGACAAAACGATTATAGAGGGCTGCCCTCGCAAAAATGCCGTTGCGCCAAACTTTGGGCGTAGTCTTACAAAGTACTTAAGAGCGCTTTTTAAATACGCCGCCCGTTTGGCGCACTGCATACACTTGCTTGTTGTTGATGTCTTTATTGCAGATTGTGAGACAAAAAAAAAACAAAGAAGAAAATTTCAAATGGAATACGCGCATATGGAAGAGCATTAATTTATTATTTTTTTCTCTGTTTTTTTTTTTTTTTTTTTTTTGTGGCGATTTTGATCTTTACATTTCATTTGGGAGCGCATGCGAAGCGATGAATGTGTGGATTCTTATAATTGGTTTGTTTGAAGCGTGTTTGTGGTTTTGTATTTCTCAGAAGTGGCATACGAACGACAATCTAATTAACTCGTTGCTACAAAACAAATACAACATACTTGCAGCTATTTGAATAAATGCGTTAAACAGATGTGAAAATTCAATGAATGAACTGCAAAAGCATTTAGATAAAAAGCATTGGGGGTTTTATGGTGACAAATTGTTTTGACTGTTGTGTGTAAAAACAAAATACGAAAAGGTTCGTAGAAATATTTAATGTGTAAAATCTGATTTTATTTTTGGGTATTTTTGTTGAAAAAAACAAAAATAAAAAATCGCTCATACCTTCCAAACTCTTTTACTGCCTGTTCGCGCCGAAATATTTTTCAGAAATCGCTTGCTTCGTTATCAATTGAGCAAGGTGAAGGTGTTGAAAGGCCGCTCGCATTGCACAGGTTTGCGTATTTTATTTGCAAAACTCTCACGCCAATTATTTTCGTGATTATCATTTTGAGGCTGGTGCGTGATGTTGATAATTTGTTGTATCAAAAAAAAAAAAAAAAAAAATTCTTGCACTCTTTTTCATTGCAAGCTCACATTATTGTTTGGTATTTGCATATTATTTTTTTTTTTTTTTCTTTTTAATTATTTTCTTTCTTTATGTTACTGTTAGTTTATTCTCCATTCTTGTTTCTCGATATCTGTTTATTATTCTTGGCAGATAATGCTGAATTCGTATTTTGGTTTCTCAATTATTTTTTTTATTTCAGTGGTATTTGTATTGAAGATTTATATTTACCAGATGCATTGTGATTTTATTTATTTCTTGGAAATGCTGATTGTGAAATTATGACTAAGAGTATATTTAGCGCATTTCAAAGAATTTTTTGTTGTTATTCTTTCAATATATAGGTTTTATTTTGTTCGTAATAGAGATGAGAGATGATTCATTTAACAGATTTGTAAGTATTTCCTGAATTGTTATGTCTCTCAATATGAAAGCAAGCACTGATATAGTAGAAACTTGAAAAAAAAAATTACTCATAAAAAACCATGAATTAAGAATTTTATTATATTATGATTTTATTTCGGAAATTATGATTTTATGACCTAACGGCCATATTTATAAGCAACCTAAATTTGTAGAATAAAATCACAAAACAAAGCACGACCTAATCTACTACATCACCCTATATGTTGTAAACGAAAAGCTGACTATCAATTAAAATGACAAAACAATAAAAATTTAAATCAAGCAACACCTCTAACATAAACATAAAAACATTAAAATTCTTACAGCAAACCACCTGCGACAGCTAAAAATTTACCTCAAATGGGTGGAAGATACCCGCTGAGAGGGTGTACATATTAATGCACCTCTTCACCGTCGCAGTGTATTTGAATTTGGCCGTGTTGAGCGGTCAAGAATTTCAATTTTATTTAATAACATGTAAGTGACAACGAAACGGCTGTTAACAACAACAAACATGCAACACGAACCACATGTGTACGCAGCAGGAAATTATTTTGTATTGAATTGAGGTGGCAACAAACTGACACAGCGACGCGACAAAATTGATTTTCATTGAACAAATGCAATATCGAACATTAAAAAGAGAGTGAATATGTGTGAGTGTGTTAGTATGTGAGAAAGTATGTATGTATGTACATAATTTAATAAAGCTCACATTGTGCATGGAAATCACAAACTCCAGCTGTGTGTGTTGAAATTCAATTAATGAAATCTACGAAAGCAACAACCATTAGTAATTTGCATTTGGGAAAAAATATGGTTTCGACTTTCAGCGCTTGATGTGAATAAGATGTTGTTGTCGGTTAACTTTAGTTGTTTTCTTTTAGCACAAACTTTTTTCACCAAACAGTATATTTCGTGTGTATAACTCACACTGAATTCAGTTTTTTATGAAAAATTTCTGTAAATATATTTTAAAATAAATATTTTTAATAGAAATTTTATTCAAATCTCAAGCCGTTTTAGACTTTTCGCTATATACATACTTTAATTCAAAATAAAAAAATTCTATGAAGTTTTTAAAATTAATTTTCCATAAAAAATTTTGAATACTAAGAGCTTTACAACATTTTTTTTTATTATATGAATATTGTTGTTGGAGTTTATCTCTTGAAAGTTCAACGCGGTTTCGAAAAATATTTGCTTCTTTTAATTTAAAATATGTCTTCAATATTTTCAAGGCTTTTTCGTCTTTTATTATCAAAAAACATGCAGCAAGTTTTGAAAGTATTGCTATTCAATTTGATTTATAAAACTAAATATTAAGAGTAATCTAAATATTAAAACCATATCAATTATGTATGTGTCATATACATGAAACGCACTGTATTAATTTTTTTTTGTGTCCACCACCAGCTCATGCCCTTGCCACGTATTATAAAATCAATGTGAAAAATATTTGATTTCAATTTATTTTAAAACGTTTATGACACGTTCGCGCTTGACACATTTAACTACCAGCAATTGTTGCGCTTCTTAGCATAAATTTATTCACTTGCGCTGTATTTTTTTTATTGTTTTATTTAATTTATCGTTGCTCCATTAAAATCAAATTTAAATTTTTCTGCACGTACTTTTTAAAACAATGCTTTAAAAAACGATTTTCATAGCTTTCAGGAAATGGTAGTATATGTTCAACTTTGGTTCTCTGTGGATTGTTTATGAGACCATGCAGAACAACAAGAGTTGATTGTTTGTGAAAATATTATAAAGAGCGGTTCTATATACATTTATCAATTGCTATATATTATTTTTCAGAATGTAAAAAACTATATATTTATAATAAATTTTTTTCGTGAAAGTTGCTGGCCTTTTGAAGAAAAACTTTTTCTTTTACAAAAATTGTAATTTCCCTCTTCAAGTTCTTATAATTTATGAGGTGGGTAGTTCAAGATTTCGCCTTGAAATATTTGCAAGCACAATAGCAATGATCTATCACGAATACTTTATTATTTTCCTACGATTTAGTTAAAAATAAAATTAATTAACAATTTCGAATGTTCTTTTTATTATTTCAGTTTACAACGCCATATATTGGTGTATTTTTAAAAACAATCTGTAAAACAACGACCAAAGCACATTCGAATTTAAAGCACGTACAAAAAAATTTTAATATACTTTTATGTGGATTAGGGTGCTAATTGAATTTAGCGAACATTTTTTTCATGAGTTTTCCCTAGCACCCAACAGTACATTTATACTAATAAAGTGAATTTTGGTAGAAAAAATTGGTTCGTTTTATTTTTTAGAGCCACCCTAATGCGCATACATTCCCTTTGCTGCAAAAAAAAAAAAACAAACATTACGATTGAACTGAAAATAGAGTGCTGTCAAAGTTGACAGTTGACTGGAAAATATTTACATGGACTTGCGGTTTAGGTTGAATTTCTGTGTCACCCGAACCAGCCATAGCGCTCATTCATTTAAAATGCGATCGCGCCTACCCAGCCGCTTGATTGAAGAGATAGCGCTGGCATGACGGTGGGGAGTTTGTTGGCAATACAAATTAATGGGTGGGTTTTGAGGGCAATATGTACATATGTATGTATGTGCAAAGAGTAACATGTGTACATACATACATATAGATTGATTTTTCTGCTTTTGTTTAATGAGAAATGGCTACAATACAACAACAACACAAATATGTACTACATTGCAAATATATCGAGGTGCAGTATGAATGCATTCTGGTAAAAGCCTGAGAGCGCTTGGTGTCACACATGTGACCTTAGCTATTAGCCTTTGTCTCTCTGTTTGATTGTCACACTGCGTGCTTTTGGGCTGAACTAGTCTGTCTCATTGTTTGCTCTCATTCACTGATTTTTTTTTATATATTTTCAATGAGTCGGTTGAGTTGACATGTGTGAAATAAGTTATTTGCAAGAAGAAAAAATAAATAAAAATGGCAACAACAATATGGCATCTTTCTTGTTTTTGGGACATTTTCCCCAATTTTTAAAATTTTTTTTTTTTGGATCATTGCAGGATATTTTCGACATCATTCCGAGACTGCGCTCAAGTCCTTTCGGGACTATTTTTAAGGTATATTTCAAGATCATTTGGGATTGTTTTCGAGACTTTTGTGTGATATTTGTCTCATCTTTCGCGAGAAGCTACTTTAATATTTTTTTTATCAAACAAATTTTGCTAACAACTATCAACCAAGCTAACTTTTATTAATTCCCTCGTCGAATACACACCAATTTTTGGTTTGTTTTATACATATTTATGCATGTAAACAAGCTCAATTTTTTTATGCGCTTCTAGTTAACACACTTTTTCAGGCTAATCCAATTTAAAGTTTTCATTGAAAACACTTGTACTCACATACGTACATACGCACACATCCCAAACATTGTACATAAATATGTAAAGCTTTGACAAAGCTCAAGTAAACTACTTAAAAGCTTGCGTATGCTGGGCAAAAGCAAAAACAAAAAATACTGACTATTGAAAACATGAAAAATGCATGAAAATGCATGCTGGCATTACGTTGGAAATAGAAAAAAAGGCTTACAATACATATACATATGTGCCATTCTATAAATATGAAAATGTGTAAGCTTCAAGCAAGCGGGAAAGCTTGCATAAATTGTATTAAAGAATATGTTTGTATGTACATTTATAAGTCGACCATTATATGCATTACAGTTTCTACACAAACAACCAAGAAATTTTCAAAATTTTACTACTGTCAGGCGTGACACTTATGTACATAACTTATACATTTACATATGCAAATTAGTGCGTGTGTGTAAGCTTCTCGGTCAATGGACCAACATATCTACAAATGAGCTATGAATTTTGGTATTTTGTAGATATGCTGCAAAAAATGCGATGAGGCCAGGATGAATCCGAAATGAGTCGGAAAGGATGTTGGGACCAATACCAGTTTGTTCTTTTTTTATATGCGTTGAACTGTTTCCAATTTTGTTATGCCTAAAGGTATGCTACATTTTTCTACCCCTTTAAGTATGCTACACAAAATAAAATTAATCCATCCCAAATATACCCAGAAATGCCTAGTTAGCATCAGTTATAGTCGTCTA
This sequence comes from Sphenella marginata, assembly GCA_951509765.1. Taxonomy (NCBI): domain Eukaryota; kingdom Metazoa; phylum Arthropoda; class Insecta; order Diptera; family Tephritidae; genus Sphenella; species Sphenella marginata. The sequence continues at coordinate 55,672,213 of OX608083.1, forward strand.
TGCATGAAAATGCACATTTTTTCTGGGTCTCTATAGCACCATCACCGACACAGCTAGTTTATGCAGTTGTATTGAGCGCCTAAATGTATGCTTGCTGTGACAGATGTTTCGTAATCGCACAGACAGAACTTAGATATGTTGTGTTATCATTTTGAATATTTTTAATGCAGTTATTCGTCATGAATTTTCACTAGTACGTACATATGTATGTGTGCATATCAAAATATATTTTTGGTAAAGATGTGTGTATGATATGAACCCAACAAACATTATCAGAACATCATGAATTTAGGAGTCAGAAATGGGCTAGAATATGAATATCAAATTCAAATGTTGTGAACTATGAAAAAAATATCATTGCCTCTTTTGCCTCAGCAAGTTTCGATTTTTCTCACCACTGCTACTAAAACTACAAATGTTTGTTGGGAAAAAAAAATGAAATAAAAATAATTATATGTAATGAAATTGCCAACCAAGCACTTTTTTGCACCAAAATTTGTTCCTTAACCTTGATGTTAAAAGGTCATACTGTACTCACAGACAAACATACATATGTACAACTAAATATTAACGACTGCTGTTGCTGCTGCCGGCACATCTGCGTCTGAGACATTTTGAAAATCATACTCATGACAGTGACTCCTTTTGATGGCAGCACGACGCTTCTAACTTACTTTGGAATTGATATATTTAATAACTCTATGTATATGTGTGTATGTAAGCTTTATGTATGTGGCTGTAGAAACTCGTTTTTGATGTCTGCGCTGCACGTAAAGGAAACGGAAATGGGTTGGCAAATGGCATCTTTAAATGATTTAATATACCCAAGTTTCTCATAATTTTACAAGATGTCATCTTAAGTATGTAAGACAACAAGAAAAACAGCAGTTATAACAACAACAACAAATACACATGTATGTGGGTAAGTGCGTATGTGGGTGGCTGTATGGAAATGCGTTATATCTTACAACTTCAATATAAATGTGTAGATATGTGTGTTTGTATGTATAAATTTTGCATAAGGCGTGATACTTTACTTTCCCTGCAGGGAATTCATGAGTGAATGAGGCAAGATTGTGGTTCAGAACTAGATCTAAAGTGGTAAAAACGGGACTAGTTTAAACGCGAGTGCTAAGTTTTTAATTTTATTTTACAAGGAAGGAATTAAAGCCATACATTCTTTGTTTTTAATGTTGGACAAAAAAAAGCAAAATTTCAAATACATAGACAATTTATATAAAAAAAAAAAATAATTTCAATTTCAACCCAACTAAATAAATCAGTGTACCTGCGCATACTTAAAAGGTTCATCTTTGGTTTTCAAAAGCTCTTAATGGCTATTTTCCCACTTTAAACTGCATTAATCCAATTACACCCTCACCAACTAAGAAGAGTCAGAGTCAGTTTGATTGCTTTTCTTTACACAATCTTACACCGTTGTTGGCTTAACTCCCAAGGTGTAGCCAAGCCCTAAGCTTACCTTAAATGTGCAACATAATTTTATTTTATTTAATTAATTACTTACTTAGTAATCATATAATATATTTACGCAATATTTATATTAAAATTTTATAAAAGGGATTCTATGATATGCTTGTTTGCATGTGTATGTGATTACAAATTTGTAGGGCAACTTGGTAAACTAAGTTTAACAAAATTAAAACAAACTTTCAACTAAGCGAAATACATATATAAGAATTGTGAGGTGTGCTCTTCTGTTTTGCTAAATATGTAAAACAAATTTATGAGTTTGATAATTTCTTTACACAAGCAGTAGCTAACTTAAAAAACTTACATATTTAGAAACTTTCGTATTTGTGAATGTATGTGTGCTTATAAGTGTGCGATGTATACTTTCCTTTTTGAAAGGTTAAATTAAATATCTTAAACCAGTGCAGCAAAGTAACTTTCAAAGACTAATAAAATAAAATAAAATAAAATAAAAAAATAAAACAAAATAAAATAGAATAAAAAAATATATAAAATAAAATAAAATAAAAAATAAAATAAAATAATTAAAAATAAATTTAAAAAAAAAATAAAATAAAATAAAACAAAATAAATTAAAATAAAATAAAATAAAATAAAATAAAATAAAATAAATAAAATAAAATAAAATAAAATAAAATAAAACAAAATAAAATAAAACAAAATAAAATAAATTAAAATAATATAAAATAAAATAAAGTAAAATAAAATAAAATAAAATAAAATAAAATAAAATAAAATAAAATAAAATAAAATAAAATAAAATAAAATAAAATAAAATAAAATAAAATAAAATAAAATAAAATAAAATAAAATAAAATAAAATAAAATAAAATAAAATAAAGCAAAATAAAATAAAATAAAATAAAATAAAATAAAATAAAATAAAATAAAATAAAATAAAATAAAATAAAATAAAATAGAATAAACTAAAATAAAATAAAATATAATAAAATAAATTAATATAAAATAAAATAAAATAAAATAAAATAAAATACAATAACATAAAATAAAATAAAACAAAATAAGGGCTTTGGAGATTTGGTCTATCTTACAGCTTACACTGTCTCCGTGACGGATGAAAAAAATGAGGCGCTAAATTTTGTGTTGTCGACATATCAAGAATTCATGCATGCGTCAAAAAGCAACAAATCCAGAAAACCATTTGCAACAACAACAACTTAATGCTTCCTCACCAGCACCAGCAGCAGCAACATGATTATTTCGTTGCCGCCTGCTGCTCAAACTTCAGCTTAGCGCCAATGACTAACATGCGTACAATAGCAGCAACACCATCAACGATTACAGAATAAATGTTTGCGGCCAGTAAACAACAACAACAAAAATAGCGACTAGCAACATAACGCGAGATACCACAGCAACAGTAGCAAAAATTTATCGCTACTTCACGAATGCGTGACATTGAATTTGTAAATTAGCAACGCAACGCTGATGTTGCGGCACAACAAGAACAAGAAAACCAGAAGAACTAGAAGAAGAAGCAGAGTGGAGTAGCTCATTGCTCGACCGCACAACCGCGCCAAACACCATCAGCACCACCAAACCAGTATCAGTGTTTAGTGTTGCAAACGATGCACACGCGTATGTGGTATGCACATGTGGCATGCCACACGCCACAACAGCCATGAAGATAACAACAAATCTAAGCAACAACAAGTAAATTATGTATGAATATACTGCGAGAGTAGGTGCGTAGGTATGCAAGAAACCTTAGCGGCAATGCATCGGAGGGACGCATTTTGTGCAACGCGCATGAAATAGTGAAAATGACAGTGAAGGCGCCAGGCAACAATTGCTAGCAACAATTTATGGCGTTGGTGTTTTTGGTTGTTGCAATTGCTGTTTGCTGGTTGTATGTGGGGATTTACTATGAAAAAATCTAAATTTATGCACTTCTTTTCTGCTGTTAAATGATGTTTCCTTTTGTTAAATGGTATATGTTATTTGTTGTTGCTGTTGCTTGATTTGTATATCAGCAAAGTGTTATATGTAGGCAATTTGTTCTCAAATCAAAACACCCGCAATAAGCAGTTTTGGCAACATTATTCACGATATGTGTGGAGAGTAAGCAAGTGTAGCAGGCATGGGTATTAGGGTGTCCTATTTTTGCAAACCTTATTTTTTTTACACGATTTACAAAAATAATTGCTATATTCTGGAGCAAATAGTAAGGTGAAGCGAGCGGTACAGTATTTTATAGGAAGTTTTTTCAAGTTTCCGATAAATTCATACCTTTAACTTAGTTGAGAACGAAAGTTTTTTTTTGTGAACATATCGCACACTAAATCAAAAAGAGTCACAACTCAAAATCCGAGTAACTTTCAGTTAATTGCTTCTGGATCGCACAAAAGTGATTTGATTTTTAAAAACTTGACATCACTGTGCTTTTTAAAGAGTAACAATAATAGTCAAAAAGAAAAATATTGTATGTATTAGGCAATCTATGCCAAGAAAGGGACCTAAAAAAATTTTGAGTTGTGACTGTTTTTTATTTAGGGTGCGATATGGTAACCATAAAATTGCTTCACAAGTTTTTATACCCAGCGTACTAGTACTAGTACAAAGGTATTATAACTTTGTTGGGATAACGGTTGGTTGTACAGGTATAAAGGAATTGAGATAGATATAGACTTCCATATATCAATATGATCAGGATCGAAACAAAATTTGATTGAGCCAAGTCCGTCCGTCTGTCCGTTAACACGATAACTTGAGAAAATAATGAGATATCTTCACCAAATTTGGCATGCGTACTTATGCGGGCTCAGAATAAAAAAGGATATTTTTAGAGTTTTTTTAACGCGGTTTAGCTCCGGTAAATCTTAATATTTTTTCTTAATATTTTAACCAAGGTCTTAAAATACATTGGAGTTTATAATTCCGATGGAAACAGGTAGTCCAATTTTTTTTGTATGGAGCGTGAGGCGCCTTAATGTGCATATGTGCTCTACCCACTGACAAAAATCAAAAAAATTTCATGAACATTTTTATTTTTCAATTAAAAAAAATGTACATACATATGTATATTAAAAAAAAAATGTGTTTAGAAATTTTTAGGATTCGAACCAACATTCTCTGCAGCATTACCCAAGTCCCACGCATGCCATGTTTCATATTCCCTTCAAATCACCAAAATATATGCATGCGTAAGTCAGCGGCGCATGCACATATTTATTTCCATCATAACAAACAAACAAATGTATGCGCACAAACACACATAACTACAAACACCTGTCCTCACATCCCCGCGCTAACCCTTCCACTGGTATATGCTGTTCATATAAAAAAATGTACCAGCAACTACATATGTATGTATGCTTGCCTGTCCACTTAATAATTAATATTTGCTCTTTGGAGTGCGTATGCAGAATGAGAGCGTTCGTGTAACAGAGAGTTTTGTAGCAAACAACAACTGTAAAAGCAGCAACACGTGTGTATCAATCAAAGATGATGTCATCTTTGCTTTCAAGTTAGAATTTGCAGTTTTATTTGGCTTTGGTCAAGTTGTGAAAAGTAAAAATAAGTTAAAAAGTGTTTAAAATGTATTCAATATGTTAGTGAATTAATGAAAAGTGTTAAAATAAATTATGTGAATTAAAAAGTGAAGCGAAAGGTTAAGTGAATAGAAGTTATGAAAATTGCGTTGTGTTGTTGGCAAAAAAGTGTGCGCGTGTTAATAAGTGGCTCAAGCGGAAATAAAATTTTTGGGCAAAATCGCAATGGCCGGAAGTTGTAATTGCGTTAAAATATGTAAATGGCAGAAAGTTGTCATAGTGTTAATATAATATAGTTAATGGTTAAATTCAAATAGTTGGTGGAAGTGTTGCGGTCCACCGAAATAGATAAAATATTTTGGTTCTGGTGTGTCAAGTGTTTTACATATACATATTAAAATGGCGGGCTGTTAATTGAGTTGAAGAATGTTATGTTACTTGAGTTGAAGAATGTTATGTTAATACAAGGAACTGCTACCGTTCGCTGTTATTGCTGCTCTTGCTTACAGTGCTGGTAAGTATTCTGTTATTTTCGGCAACAGAGCTGTCAATTTTACATTTTTAGTGATAATTATTTTTTTATACCCAGCGTAATCAAATCATCTCTTATGAAATAGCTTTCAAACAGACCCACATGCATGTTTTTTTGTTGCATTTTTTTTTAGCCCAGCTTAAATCATATAGCATCATATGATATCATATCACATCATAAAATATCACGGCTCATGTAACATCTTACATTACAGCTTCCAAACAAAATTTAACCCAATTGTTTTTTTTTTTTTGTATTTTAAACTTTTTATACCCAGCGTACTAGTACTAGTACAAGGGCATTATAATTTTGTCCACATAACGGTACTATGTAACGGTGAAAATTAAGCGAGTTAGATATAGAGTTCCATATATGAAAGTTCTTAGGTTGAAAAGAGGAATTGATTAAGGCATGTCCGTCCGTCCGTCTGTCCGTCCGTGTACACGATAACTTGAGTAAAAGCTGAGATATTTGCATGGAATTTGGTGTATTATAACCACGACCCCTTTTTCGATATCGAAAATTTTGAAAATCACATAAATTAACATAACTTGAGTAAAAATGTAGATCTTTGCATTAAATTTGGTATACAGGTTACTTTCTGGCCAAGGCAGGTTGGTGTTTAAAATGGGCGAAATCGGATGATAACCACTCCCCCTTTTTTGATATAGAAAATTTCTAATAAGATTATAGGGCCTATATCATTGCCAAGTCATGGTATTTGTATCTCATTCTGAAAACTAACGCTGGGTATTTCATGTTCGGTTCACCCGAACTTAGACTTCCTTACTTGGTTTTGTTTTTTTTTTTTTTGAAAAGTTAATGTATATTTTGAAATTGTTTATGCAGTCACAAAAAAGATCTACGAAAATTATAGAAAATTACCTTTTGCAATAGAGAAACCTACATTAGAGTGGGTTACGGAAAGTCAAACCCTACTTGGGCTTTAATGGGCACCTTAATGTGCATTGAGGACAGAAGTACTATATCATGGCATGCAAACTAAAAATGCCATCTGCTGGACGTAATTTTACATCAACTGGGTCATTCCATACGAAATCGTCAGATGCCCATTTAATTGAGAGTTGCTGGAGATTTTCTTTTTGATATAAAAAGGAAATCCTGCGATATTCAAAATACTACTTTTTTCCTTTTCTTTTGTGGATTTTTTTTTAATATTTTTGAAACAACTTTTTTTGAAAAAAAAAAAATCAGTTAACTCCAAAAAAAAAAAATTAACAAAATTTCAATTAAAAATGGGGAAAAAGTTCCAAAAGAACAATATTTATGAGACGAAGCGCCATCCATACTATATCTATAAATATAATTATGTAGAAATGAACTGAATAAAACATAATTAAATGCAATTTAACGTCCTTAAAGAAATTCACCCCTAATGTTAAATATTTTATTATATACTTTCACACCCAGCTTTTTTGGTTATTCAATCAAACCGTTATTAAATAAATTATTCACCTCTTTGTATCGAGCTTTTGAGTAACCAGTAAAATCTTATTACATACATTTCAATGAAATTTTATAACTATCAAACGCAAACGGGAAGGATCAATTTAATGAATGCGGTTAAGGCAAAAACAGCTGAATAGGCAATCAAAGCTTTCGCATATTCGCCAAACATAAACTTGAATGAATTCAGGAAAGCGATACAATATCCGTTTTTCGTATCAATTATTTAAAAATATTGAATGCTTTTGCAACGTACATACATACATAGACTCAGTTGATGCTATATATTTTTCTGTTTTTATTCATCGTCATTACTCTCATAAAAAGCAATAGCTATCTTTTGATTTTTACACGCAGATTAAAAACCAATTACTTCTGTTATTGCTATAGAAACAAGTGAAAACATTTTGCATACATTTTTATTAGCTTACCACTTGATTGAGTACATATGTAGTTAATTTGAATTTAGTACTTTTTTTTTAAATTAAATTGTGAACTTAAAATTCGATTAAAATTATATATCTATATTTAAAATAGTTTCCGTTTGTAGTGAAAATGGTAATCGTTAGTCCGCATTATAAAAAATTAAGCCAAATCAAGACTTTTTAAAATATGCAACCAAAAAAAATTTGAAAAATCAATTTGTCACAGATATGTATACACATTTAACTTGCAAAGCAAACTTCAAATTGTGGTAAAAAATTTTTTTTTTTTTTTTTATTCATACACAAGTCGCTAAAGGCTGACAAAAAAAATTCTGTTATTAAAGAGTTTCATTTTTTACCAGCTTTTTTTATTGCTTGCCATTTTTGTTAGCGCTTTTTAAGTTTTAAACTTTCTTTTTTACCTTTAAACTCAGTAATGTAGAAAATATTTCATACGAATCTAAGCGTATTCTCTTATCTGCTACATTAAAAATCCCTGCTTTCATCATCCTTCACATACCTTAATGCCGCTTCTAACCTTTGCTTTATCCTCTAAAGCCTTTAGTGCTATAAGTAACAGCAATCCAACCTTTCTTACTATATGCTTAATTCTTATTTAAGTAAACTACTTAAAACTTAAGCGGGTTTTATGTACCTACACCCAATTTCAAATTCTCCTACATCGGTCCACCACATTACCCAAAACGGCGCACATACCTCCTTGTGATCCAATGTACACACATTCTCAGTCTGCATACATTTTTTATGTCATTCAAGTAATGTATTTGTTGTCATCTGCTTGCCTTTTCATTTTACTATGTTACTTAGGCTTTTCATTTCTCTTTTTTTATTATTTCGGAAAATCTTTTTTCTGGTCACTCTTACTACTTTTGTCAATATGGCGTATGTGCCGTTAGTTTTAAACCTTTTTACATCATCACATTCTTATATATGTACTCGTATGAGAGTCAAACTCATATGCTCCCTCACTCCATTGTCCTTTGTTTGTTCATAGCTCGAATTTTCATTGTTACATACATTACATGCTTTGCTTTCAGCGTCATTTTTGTTGTGCTTATCTATTCTGTCTCTTTTTTTGTTTTTTATTTGTGTTGTCAAAAAATTTTAATTGCTGTGGGAAATTCACATATGAGCTTTAGACTTATCAGACAGCATTAGAGTCCATTTCCATTGGTCAATGCGGCCATTTGTTTATCCTTTCGTACTGCGTTACACAAATGTCTGTCAAACAATGGGTTCCTGGCTTTGGTGCTTGTACGCAATGGCATCTTTCTTCACTATTTGCTTTTTAATTTCCCTCTTTTGTATAAGCTTAGCTTATATTATGTTGGCTTTTGTTCGTACTAAAAAGCTGGACAATGTCGAGTTTTTACGTATTCATTCAAAAATTTTTGAAGGGTGTCTGAAATGCGGAAAAGAATTGTGTTCGTAATTCATTGTAAATATTTTATGTATCTCGTATAACTAAGTAAATAGGGGTACTTAAGGTTAGTTGTACTTGTGGATACATATTTAATGGTTGATTTTGTATAACAAAGTAAAAAGCGAACTTCGACCAAACTTTGCAACAGAGCAGTGGAAGCATATTTCTCAATAAAAAAAAATACTCTAAAGTATTCTGGTATACATACGTGAAAGTACCAGTTCAGAAAAGTTGAACGTTGGTTTCAATTATTCTATGCCAATTTTATAAAAACAGCCTCAATGAAATGATCCAAAAAAATTAAAATATTCCATAATCAATTTGTTATTTCAATTACAATTAGTTATAGTTTTTTTTTCGCCCACAAGTATATCGCTTCAAAAGCTTTTATAAATTAGAAAATATTTGTTCTACTAAGAGAAAAATAAAACAAAAAATGTCTCAAACATATTTGAACTATTTTGAATGGCTCATGAATTTGTGAAAATTAAAACACTAAATCAAAACAGACACCAGAGCAAGCCTCAACAAATGAATCTTTGACTATGAGGTTGTGACTGAAATGTTTAGTGGGTGGTGCTAAGGCAACGCCCACGCAATCTAGCACAAACAAATTACGATATTTGTTACAAATTTCATTCATGCGCGCCAACTCTTTCGCGCTCAGTTCGATTGTTGTAAAAACAAATATAAGAATTTGTACTTACGCTGCTAAGAAATGCGAAGAATGACAGAAAATATTTATTTGTTGTATTTATGGCACACTTGGAATGAATTTTGGCATGCCTAAGAGACATATATAAATTAGTCTAGTTGTCTCAAAAACATTAAACAAAGAAAATTTTGATAAATCACAAAAAAAATGTGTATTCAAAAAAAATATTCAAAAACTAATGTTCTAATGCTCTACGAAAAATAAAATAAATAAAAATGTCAGCGACGCACAAAAGTGGCACACCAGGCTAATGGGCCAAGTTCGTATGCGTGCCTTAAAATAAATTTCCACAAATATCACAGAAACAGCAGACAACATGCAGAGTGCAAACCGCAAATATTTATTTTGTTGTAATAATTTTTCGCCTTTTGGTTTTTGAAAAGTGCCGACATTTTTTGACAGCTTGAGAATTTCAACAATTTTCCAAATTGACAACATAAACATAAACAAAGGGTCGTGTAGCAGTTGTCACTTTAAATTGCTCAGACTTTTAAATTTATTGCATACTGTGGGTATTGTGAATATGAATTTTTGTACACACAAAAAAATTGTGTGCAGCTTATATTAGGATTATTGCATTTCAAGGTGATGATTCATATGTGGAGGTAGAAAAAATAACTCAAAAAACTGAATCCTAAAAACCTAAAAAAAAAAATTGTGAAATAAATGGTTTGTTGAATTTTTTAAGTGGGATAGTTACGCAAACAAGTTCTTCACTTTCTGCACGCTAAACTCAAACCTCGTTATCTACCCATTAGATATTAGATCCGGAAAACCTTGGTGTTTAAAAAAAATTGGCTTTAAAAAACCAGCATTACCTTAAATTGATGTATAGATATTATCAAAAACAAATGCCGCATTTAAAAGTAAAGTATATTCATTCTCTTACTTATTTCTTTACTCTTTATTGACTAACGTTATTTTTTGTTGGGTAGTAAATGTCAACCTACTCATGTATTCATAAATAAAGAAATACTTTTTTCGGAACTTTAATTGCGGATATTTATACTATGTATAGACTTACAAAATGCATTAGACTGATTAGTTTAATTGTTTCGATCGACTTTCAAAATTACAGTTTACTCAGAAAAAAAAAAATAAATCTGAGAATATTTCACCCACTCTAATAATTGTTGTGTGTTAATAATTTATGCTTCTACTTTTAAGATTTGATCAACTTACGTGTTCCCTTTTAACGAACATCGCCAAAAATTCTCTTCAAGGTTCCTGTCACTGAGTTGCCTGCATATTTAGTTTGAGTAAACTAGCTACTAATCAAATGTCAAATGTCACTCGAATGACATTTACTTGTCACAATTTTTATAAAATTTGTATTAGGATTTAGTTCGGATAGCGGTGATACACTGATACATGAAGTAATGCAAAGCTTGAGTTGTTTCAAAGTTGAAAAAAAAAAAATCTAAAATTTATTGGTTTGGCATAGAATCGGTGAGTGTTTTCGTCATCAAAACAACAACACTAACAACAATAAAACAAACGAAACTAAATTCATCGAAATTCAACTAAAAATAACTTCAAAGTAGTCACAGGATAACATTTCTTTGCTGTTTATCACTTGTAACAAAAATTTTATCTGACAGTACATTTTGACTCCCATTGAGGTATAAATCTAATTCGAAAATAATAACTATGTAGCTACTGGTACAGCCCACTTGTGTTAGTATGCATGCTTGTTAATTAAATGAATACTACACAATTGACATTATCATGCAAGGTAACCCCCACTTTAATGTTCACCATTAAGTTTAACAACAACTGAAAACGCCTCAGACACCCCAATATTCTAACTGTTACAACACACCTGTCATTGATTGTATACGTGTATTTGTTTTTGTAAACGCCCTTTTGTTGCGTAGGTAATCACATTTTCCAGTAGTCAACAACAACATAAGTTTGTTTATGTTCTTAAGAAGCATAGTTGGGCAGGATGCAGTAAAGCAAAGTGATTGGTAGAAGATAGTAAGAAGTATCGGATATCGATAATAACTCACCCATAAATAGAACTGAGCCTAAACTATGGGAAATTGAACTGGTAGAGAACTGGCCAAAGCGAAGTTTTCTTAGAAATCTCATAATATGAAGTTGGCGACAACGCCACGAAAAAGTGAAGAATTGAAAGAATTGCTTGGGTACTGCGCTAGACCTAACTTTTTTCTAAGATAGTTCTGAGTAATTCAAATTTTCTGCAGTGTAGTGCATTATGCCCAACTATGATTAGTATATAAAAATTCAAGCCACCATGCTTCCCATCATGGGTATGAGATGAGATCGTCAAAGAGCGATAGTGTCTTCACCCGCAACACTAGCTAGTAACAGAGAGCAAGAATTTTGGCAGCTGAATTTGAGAAAAGTTTTTGGCTGGAATGCACATACATATGTATGTAGCTATCTAAGTTGATGGCATATTAAGTACTTGTAAGCACATTTAACAAAACTCATTTATTACAACAAGGCATAGCTCATAGTTAGTGTACCGAGTGGTGATAAATTCTCCATTCTATTGTACTAAATAAACAAATATTTTTATCGTATGTTTATTCTCATTTATTTTGTATTATTTCAAAAGTTAATTAGACGCTTTGTTTTTTGTTGGTGGTGGGTTTTGTACGAAAATTCAAATTTTATACGCTTTAATATTTATGTACATTGTAGATTGTTTGATTCTTTAAAAATATTATGATGACTTCATTAATGCCACATTTGCTATGGTCTAAGCGAGTTATTTATTAGCGGTAGGAATATATTTTTTTATTTGTTGTTGCCTAAGCTAAGTAAGTATGTACTTAGTTCTAGTTAATGTTTGTTGCAATCAAGCTAAATTTGTTTTGGTAAACTCCCCTTTTGCAGTTTTATTTTAATTTATTTAATTTTCTATTTGTTGAAAGGCCACAAGATAACAACATTTCAAGTAGTTTTTCCACGCATTGCACGTACACATGTTTGTATGTATGTATGTATGCGTGTGCGTCGCGTAATCTACATTTTTATCTGGCCACTCATCATACTCTTTTTCCTCGTTATTCTAAGCACACTTACAATTTAGCATAAATTTACATATTTACCATGGCCCAGACAGGCAATCAAATGAAGCTGTCAGCTGCTTGTCTCATTTAAAATGTTTTGTTGTTTGTTGTAGAGCATAAAAGTATTGCCCAAATTTAGTATCTCCCACTCATTGCAAGCAATAAACATTCCATGTATGTATGTATGTAAGTAGCTGGCAAATATTCTGAAAGAGTCTTAAAAATTTAAATCGAGTGATGAAAATATCTGAAATTCTTTACTAGTTATTTGCTTATTAATGTTCTACTTTTTTTAATTTTAGTGCTAGGGCTACACACGGTCGAATAATGTTAACTTTAAATTCGAACGGATGAATTCATGGCCCGTACTCTGTAATTCTATTCGAATCGTACTTTGTAATAAATGTTCGTGTCGAACCCGTTCGTTGTTCGAGTTCCATACTGTTCCCTTTGTTTTTGATCTAACCCCCTTTGACATATGGCAAAATGGTCGAATACTATAAAATATTATTCGACAACAATTTAGCAAACGGAAAGCTACAAAAACATTTTGCTATGATTATACTTTTAAAAACAATTTGTTTATTTTTTTTTAATAAAAAATCATTTTTATCACAAGGTAACCATTCATTGTCGGCGATTTTGAAGAGTAAAAAAATCCTAAAAAAACCAAAAAAAAAAAATTTCGGTTAGAAAAATATTTATGCATTTAAAAAATTAAAAAAAAAATAATTTTTTTTTTCAATAAAAATAAAATAATATTTAATTTCATACTTTTATTTTGAAAAAATTTACGCCATCATACCAGCTACGTTTACTTAAAAAAAGTATTATTTTGGTCAACTAATGATCATCATTATTTTTTTAGTACATTCCATTCTAGTAAAATTTTTAACTATATTATTGCATTGTTTTGTTCTTTGTTTTTATTGCTAAAATTATCCTACTAGCCATTATGTACATATGTATAGAGAGCCAAATAAAAACATGTCAGCGCTATATAGTATAATTGCAACATTTATTGTCAGCTCTCTTGTTTTGTGAGCCATTATTGTTGTTATCACAATTTCTGAAATCCCCTTTTTTTGCAAGCAATAAGAAAAAACAACTACCAAATCAGAAAAACTGTGCTCTTTGCTATTCATTTGTTATTGTAGTAGTCCTTTTTTCGGGTATCATTTAATATCCTTACCTTGTATTGTTATTATTGCAGATGTATTGATGTTTATATATGCACATCCATTATAAATACCCAATAGGGAAGTGAGTAACTGCAAGATGCCGAACTAATAGTGGTCAGCAAAATTCAAGAAGCGCGTTAATTCAAAAAGTATATAATTTTCCAACAAGGTATGTACAAATAGGCTGTTATATATGAAATCATATACACCGATAGGATAATGGACTCCTGTAAATACATATGTATGTATGTATATACTCTTAAAGCCGCTATTTCGCTTTCAATTTGGCATGAGAATTACACACACACTCTTTATTATTCAAATTGCTAGCATGTATAGATGTGTGTGTTTGTTTTGATTAATGTAATATTATCCTTATTACATTTTACGCTATTATTATGTCTGCTAGTGCTATTTTCAGTTCATGGTTTTTGTTTTTTTTTTTCTGTTTTCATATAACCTATGCTCTCGCATTTGCTTTTCATTGTTGTGTTGCGGTATTTTTTAAGGTTCATCGTTTATTTCATTGCGGTTGAGCGTGTAAAATTTTATTGCCAGTGATAAGAAAATGGTAGTACCATGAAGCATAGCATCATATAGTAAATGTTGGTGGCAAATGTACTGACGTTCTGATGATGGTAATCTAATATGAAATGTTGTTCGATGAAATGCTGGAGCTTGTTTTCAAATATAAAATCGCAGACATTTTATTATGGCAGCATTAGCGTAAGGCTCTTATGTTGGTATATAATTGAATTAGTTATCAGAACTCTTTCGAGCTTAAAATGAACTGCAAAGAGATGTAGAGTTGTACACATACAAGGTTCTTGGAATTAAGGGAGCAGTCGATTAAGCCATGACCTTTTACACACTATCTAAGTGTAGTGAAAAAAAAACAAAAATTAAAATTAAAACAAAAAAAATATTAGAAATATATAAATTTTTGAAATAATAATTAAAAAATAATTAAAAAAAAAATAACAAATAACATTTTGAACTAAGATAAAAAATTAAAAAAAAAAAATAACAAATACAATTTTGAACTAAGGTAAAAAATTTAAAAAAAAAATATTGAACTGAACAAAAAAAAAAAATAATAGAAATATATAAATTTTTCAAAGTTAAGTACAATTAAAACTAAAAAAAAAATTTTTTTTTAAACTTTTAACTAAGGTCCTTTAGCTTAACTTAAAAAAAATAAAAAAAAAATTTTAAAAATTAAATTTTCTCGAAAAAAAAAATTGTTTTTCCTTAAATTTACAAAATCGATCAATAATGCCTTGGACTTACAATCAAGGTCACTTAATGATGTTAAGTTTTATACTAGTTATCGGCACAAGTATTCTAGGTATAATATTAAAAATTTATGAAGTATGAATTCAAACTCAACGGGATTTTTGTAGCTTCTTTGGAACTGTTGGGAGTTCTAAAAATTAGAAAAAGTTAAATGAGGTTTTATATTAATTTATGTATATATTGGACAGGAGTAAACTAAAAGCCATAGTTATAAGCCATTAAAATTGACCTCACAAAGTTCTTGGCCACTAAAGGTGAGATAAGGCTTCGACAGAAGTCAAGAGCAATAATGATAATCTTGCATTGTCTTCAATGATAGCGACACCAAAGCGTAGAATATCCTGCCTTACATTATTCTGCAATCAAACTCAACAGCTAGTACAAATTTAATTTTTCCCAAAAAAATGTTTTTGAAAGAATTTTTGGTTACTTTATAACACATTTTGAAAGTATTTACTTGTGCACTTAAGTGCATGAAGGTACTTTGCATACAAGAACCGGAACAGGAAGTCTTTGAAATTACAGTTAACTTTAACGACAATTTAATTGCATTTGCGTTTGTTTAAAACACATTTACTTTTGTGCTTCATACGTAATACAGCCATAGGTGACTGCATATGTTTGTTTGTAAGCATGTAGTATATGGCGTAATGTAATTATTTAATTTCATTTATATGCTTTGCATAAGTACTTTTTGCTTTGTCTGTGCTGTTTTTGTTTTTGTTGTTGTTTTTTTTTTCTCTGCTTACAAAAAGCACAAAACAACGTAAGAGTGTAATAACAGTTAGATTGTTGCATGCAACAAACGTAATGACACTAACTTAACTAGCAAAGCAGCAGGTAAATGTAATACAAAAAACTAAAACAAAACCAAATAGGAATGATTGTGCTACACAAAAACTAGCATTCGTAAGCAGAAACAATATGGAATTCTATGTTAAAAGCTGACAATAAGAATTGGCGAAGCATGCAACACAACGTACCACTTTATAAATGAATGCGAAAATGGCATGTAGGCACCCTTGTGGTAATGTGAACAGGATCTATATAATCCTTCAAAGTGGGTGAATCTCTTAGTTCCACGAAAAATTATCAAGCCAAGCTGTTCTCAGAAATCTATCCAGTATTAACTATAGATTCACCTAAAAGGTGCTGTTAAAGAGGGTCCTTTAGGTATCAAGATGCTGAAGTCTTTATAGCAAACGAAAGAAGTAGCTCTCACTACTATTCTGCACGCTATCAAAAATTCACGCTCCACAATTTCTTCTTCTCTGCAGGGGTTTGCGCTCTTCTATGAAAACGAGTCAACAATAAAAATTACTTAGCAATGAAAAGGTAATACTCATAACAATACGTACGGATACATTTATTATCCTTGCTAAGCGAGCACACAAAGATAGTTGAACTCAAGGTGATAACTTTTTGTTGCTTAGATGCAAAATAAGAATCAATGCAGAAATATTTTTAAGAAAATAAAAGAAAGGCATTTCAGGTGAGACGACGCTTTTATATGGGAAGCCTTTCATTCGAAAAAAAAACGAAGAAAATAAATCATAAATATTTGTAAAGTGTTATTGAATTATAAATCTTGAAAATTAAATCTTAAGCTGGAGGCAATACTTTTTATAAAAGTAATAAATCATTATTCATCACAAACGAATTTTGTCTTAAGAAGAACTAACTGGATTAAAAGAACCAACTGGACTGCAAAAGATTGCATCTTTATCTCTTTACAAATATAAATATATGTTCACACTATGGTGGGTCGATCTGAATGCCGCAATGTTTTTTGAAAAAATACCTTACCATAAACCCCAGATCTGAGAATTCCCAATGACTTGAAAAGCTTCATAAAAAATGCCGATTAAATAATAAAAATACCTAAAACTTAGGAATTGATTTAAATGTTAGTTAAGAAATTTTGCAGTACATGGAAATGTGGCTGAGGATCGGTGAACAAAAAACTTACCTGCTTTTAAAGTTTCGTACTTTTTTTCAATACAATTTTACTTAAAAAACCTTCCCCACCCTAAAATACACTCATAAAAATTCCGAGCCAGAGTTGGGCTTTCTCATTTGTAGCAGTCTTCGATACACTACTAAGCTACAGCAAAACTAAAGAGACATACATATACAAAAGTTAAACTTATATAAATACAAACATACAAACATTTATATATGTATGCAAATAAATATGTATAAACGTGTATATTTCCAACATTTCTTCTACATTTTTGTTTTTCCCCAAACAATTCACATTTGTGCATAAACACTATTATTGTTTTTGGAATGCATACGTGCATGCATGCCACATGCCACATGCAACATGCCACGTATCATAACCATAAAAACATTTGTTAACACACACACACGCACACAAGCATGCAACGGTTGTTACTACTACTACACACACACACATAAGCGCCATTTTGTGATTTTATTGTGCCTGTTATTGCATGGCTGTAGTGTGTGTGTGCGTTTGTGTATGACTGTGTGTGTGTGTGTGTGTGCTAATGCAATTGTACTTTGCGCGTTGTCTTCTCGTTTACCTTTATAACTTTTATCTACTTTTGGCATATACTTGGATACTTATGAATGCTTAAGTGGTTTGCTAAGTATGTGTTTGTGTGTGTGTGCTTTTTACTTTAAGCTTTAATTTGGTTGTTGTTGCTGTTGGCTTTTGTATTTGCATAAGTGAATTCAATTGAATTTTGTTTTGCGTGTATGTGTGGCTTGACAATGATTATGCGATTTTGATAGCAAAAATATTGAGAAATTAAAAATAAATACAACTAGATATTGGTGTATTGCAGGAAGAAGTGCCAATAAAAAGAATATTAAAATTGTTAGGTTTTTCGAAATCGAAAAAAAATAAAGTTCTGCTTTAAGTTTCAGTTCAGTTAAAAAAAATCTGAGTTTTAAAATTTTTTCACTTTTTATTAGTTGAATATGAAAAGTTTTTTAATAACTTTTGATTATGAATTTTTAGAATTTCAGATTTTTAATTTTTTATTTTTATACCTTTCATGAACATGAAATGGTATTATAACTTTGGTCCGATGTTTGTAAGTATGAGAAGAAGAAGAGATAGACCCACTATTAAGTATACCGAAATGATCAGGGCGATGAGGCGAGTTGAATTAGCCATGTCCGTCTGTCCGTCCGTCCGTCCGTCCGTCCGTCCGTCCGTCCGTCCGTCCGTCCGTCTGTTTGAACGCAAACTAGTCCCTCAGTTTTAGAGATATCTCGATGAAATTTTGCAAGTAGTCGCCATTTTGCTTAGGATTAATCATTTGTCGGAACCAGCAAGATCGGACCGATACAAGGCATAGCTCCCATACAATCGATTGTTTCGATAAACGGGTTTTGGCCTATAACTCTTGTAATTAAAAAGCTAGAAGCGCGAAATTTTGCAGGTTTAGTACATATTATATGCCTAACATGTGTAGTGAAAATGATTGAGATCGGACCAACATAACATATACATAGCTCTCATATAATCGATAGTTTCGATAAATGGGTTTTGGGCTATCAATTTTGCAGTTAAAGAGCTAGGAACGTTAAACTTTGCACGTTTGCTACATATTATATATGTAACATATGTAGGCAAAATCAGCCAGAGCGGACCAACATAACGGGTAGCTCCCTTACAATCGATTGTTCCGATAAGTGTGGTTTGGCATTCATGAAAGGTATAAAGCCTTCGGCACAGCCGAAGACAGCCCTTTCCTTACTTGTTTTAAATGAAATTTTGCTTTTTGTTGTTTTCATCTAGTATAATATCATGGATTTTTCAAAATAAAATTTATATTTTAACAATTTTCCAAAAATCTGGATTTTTCAAAATAAAATATTTATTTTGACTCTTTTCTAAAAATAATAAAATTAGTTTTTAACTTTTTTTAACTACGGAAAATAATTTAATTTTTCTCCAAAAATAAGAATTTTTGATTTTTAGAAATTTTTTTATTAATATTTTTTTAATTTTTTTTGTTTTGTTTAATTTTTTTACATAAATTTTTGAATATCCGAATTTTAGAATTTTTTTTTTAATTTAAAGATAATTTTTTTTGTTGTTTTCATCTAGTATAATATCCTGAATTTAAAAAAAAAAATTTATTTTGACTTTTTTTCAAAAATCTGATTTTTTGAATTTTAGATTATTTTTTTTTTAATTTCTCTTTAAATAGAAAATAGTTTTATTTATTCCAAAATTCTGATTCTTGGAATTTTTTCAACTTTCTAATGGTGTTCAATTAGCTAAATCCGAAATTTTTTTGGTGCATACCTGATTATTTTAGAACTGCACTTTTTCTGTTTTTTTGTTTTTTTTAATACTATTTTTTTACTTTGTACAATTTTTTTTTTTTCATTTTTTTTAACTTTCTAGTCGAGTTTTGTGAGCTCAATAAGTACTTACTCAATTTTGATAACTGAAATTCAGTAACAAAGCATTTTTTCCCTTGATAATATTTGGAGCCTTACAAAAAAACACATTAACTGCAGAAACGAGTGCCTGCGAAGTGCTCTTACTCTATTCCCAAAATAAATTCCATAAGCGAGCAATGCAAATTAAGCTAATGACAAAGCAGTGAGGAGTAATGTATTTATAAGAGAGTACATTTCGTAAATATTTTGTTATATTTAAACACACAATGAAAATATAATTCTTACAATACAATGGTGATGAAAATGTTACGATAACAGACCAAGGCCGTTTCCGGCCGCGTGCAATCAGTCAGCGAACTATTCAAGCATTTTGACATAAAAAGAAAGAGAGAAAAAAAACACATAAACTGAATATAATGAATTGCTCGCTATTCGTTTGAGGGTTGCTAGAGTACATTAGTGCAATACTTGGCCATAGCTTAATTTATGAGGGAGATGTGGCTTACTTTAGCATAATAAGTAAATGGTTGGAAGTATGCTGAAGGTCTTACCACTACAAATATTTAACGAGGTGTTATATGCTTTTACCGGCAATTCATTTTCATAGACAACACCTGGGATGTTGAATTTCGCGGAAATTTTTACTTTACGAAATATTTAAACGTTTCACAAACTACAACAAAAAGGCGCGGTGCATTGCCAAAAATCTAGATAACGCCACACATTAGGCTTTAATGAGGCACACTTGTCTGCTATTCATTACGCACATTGCATTCCCCTGGGAACCAACAAAAATGACACAACGTCAACTGACGGTTATTTGCGGTTTGGCGCATAATTCGCACCCTAAATACAAAAGGGTCACAACTCAAAAAAATTTCAGGTGGTTTTTCGACATTTATCCTTTCACAAACGCTTGATCAACTATAACAGCCGATTTTTTTCTTTATGATTATCATCTTCAACTAAACGGCTACCGTCCTGCTTGGTTTTAAAAAAATAGAGCTAAGCTAGCGCTATCTAGAAGCGTTCAAAGCAAAGAACCTCTAATTTTGAGTTGTGACCCTTTTGTATTTAGGGTGCGAATTGTCAATATGCGTTGAAATAAATTGAGGTATGGATAGTGGGATCGAAGAATTTCATGCATGTGTTTAGAATTTAATTTGAGAATTTTATTGCGCATGTTTTAGTTGTTGGTTAAACCTCCGGAGAGTGGGAGAATAACAACAAACGCCGTTTTAGTACTTCTTGAACTTTATATTAAGAAACTTAATTTCCTTTCCGATTTTCAGACAGCCAATGCTACCCCAACTGAAAAGCTTGTAGAGTACGATAACAGCTGCTCTACAATCTGGGAAAGCCCATGTGATGGGAAAGAACATGCACTAGAGCGTTTGAATGTCACTGAAAAAGCACAGCTGATCTTCACAGTTTGAGAAGTATTGTGAAGCCAGTGGAGACTGCTGTTGACAGGTGAAAGAGTTTCAAAGCCAATTGGAGTTTCACTCATGTCACAGGTATTAGAAAATTTTGCCGTAGTTCAAATCAAATTAAGCTATGCTTTTAATTCTGAGGTGGGTAGAAGTTCGCAATTAAAATATTTTGAGCTATTTCTTCTGGTGTTGGCTCTACTATATAAAATAAAGTTGAATGACATTATCATTAAAATTTAAAGCCTTCCAAATATTTAGATTAAATAAACTTTTGTTTAAAAATTTCAATAAAAATTAAGTAGTTACTCCCTATATTTTAAAAAAAATTTACAAAACTTCGCTAAATTCTAAATAACATAATATCTCTAGCGCTTTCTCATTAGTAAAGATGTTTTCTTCAACACAAAAGAAATTAATTAAACAAAGTACAAAGCTAGACTTACACAAGATGTCCAACCCCAATTTCCGGCACCTCTTTTAGTAAACTACACAAACCATAGAACCCATTTCATTCAAGTTTTCATGTATGACTTCGGCGCTAGATTTACTCACCCAAAAAAACAGTTGCCTTTATTGTTATTACGAAGTGTAAAATATAGTAAAACTTTAGCGACACAAACAAAAGCAACTTCCATGCGGTCGCATAAAACAATGGTGACACCTTTCATGTCGTCTTTTAATGGCTAAAAGTATGAGCATAGAAATATTTATACAAACTCATGCAGGTAAACTTAAACTTAATATTAATTATGTAAGCAAAGGAACTAGTTGTAAAGTACTACAAAACTAGTGCTTTGCGGAACTAGTCAGCTGATTTACATTTTTGTGTATGAGAAAGACGTGTGAGAGATGTAAATTGTCAGCTCTAGGATAACAAATAAATTAGTCATTAATTAGCTAAAAATAGACCAACCAATTTTGGTTTAATCATAACAAGAAAAAATTTGTTAAATGATGATGGGGCTGCGATTCATTTAGGTAGGGTACAAGTAGTAGTCCTGGTGCTGTAAACAACAAACTAAAAACGAAAAGGCCTCCTAAAATTTTTCGATCTTAGAACATGCCGGCAAACAACCTTCAATTTTGTTTACTTTACATGTCTGGTCCTTTTCTGACTAGTTCAATATGAATCATAAAATTCTAGTTGCCTACTGGTAGTATATTTCCTGTCTACTTTGGTGCTTCACTGCAGGACATCTATATATGTTTAGATGTTTCCCTGTTTGGTGGTATGAGTTGAAATTGTAATTGAAAGTGTCAAAGCGAAAAATGCGACATATCCACTTTAAGAACTTTTAAGGTATAACAAAAGTTTGTCGATAAAAAACCCACAAAACGCATTTTAACACCGCACAATTGTGAATGAACATTTATTAAGGTAACATGCTTCGGTACCTATGTACATATGTATGTGTGTAGATGTATAGGTATTCATGTTATCTGTGTGTTGAAGCGCTAAGCAGTCAGATAATAGCAATCAATTGAGAAAGTTCGTTTATAGCAAATTTGTACTTTCGTATATGGCAAGGGTTCCATTGAGGTGTTAAGCATTTACTGACGCACAGAGATTAAAGTAGATGTGTGTGTCTATGGGTGAGGGGAGATACAATTTTTTATAGAAAATGCTAGCTATTTTAAATTTTATTTGTCCCTACCGCGGATAAGTAATTTAATTTCTCCATACTAGTTGGCTTGTCTTGTCAAAATCCTGCTTCCGTATAAATATTTCTATTCAAAAGTGGAGCTGCTAACTTCAATTCTTTCAGTTTAAAATTTGATAAATTGAAAAGTATTTTGACCTTCAACATTATAACAACTACTATCTTACATCTCATATTAAAAATCCTAAAAGGCATGACAGCTTGTCAGCACTTGTAAGAAAATCGATAACTCGCCTACACAGCTTGCACTGACAAATTTCAACTCGTAGAGCATGCCTGAGTGGGCAGTCCGACAGTCAGCAAGCGCAGAGTTGTAATGACAGCGCCATGAAACAGTAAAGCCAGCAAAGTCGCTTACCAATAACCGGAACTGTATCAGAGCAAATCACAAGAAAAAGTGGAGAACACAAGTGAAAATAAAATATAAAGTCGGAAAGAGAAAAAATAAAATAAAATTAAACACAACCAACAAGAAGCCGAATACTTTAGCTTTTGTTACTAGTTGCATTCGAGTAATTACCTCGAAATGTCAAAACTAATTATGACAGCTGTCAGTGGTTTATGCTATCTCATGAGCGCGTCGACAGCAAAGCAAAGTTATGTTGAAGCGGCTTTAAGATGGGTGAGCCAAGCAGGCGCGCTGTGAATGCAACAAAAAAAGGAAGACAAACTAGATATTGAGAGAGCAGGATTGGAACTGGAAGTGGAACACTATAACTAGCCACTTGAGCTGACTGAAATTGCTGAGAAAGGTGTTGAGATTCTACAATGACTGCAAAGTCCAAAAGGATAAATGTTATAGGTGAAAGATGAGGGGAAGTCGAGTACTCCTAAATCACCCAATAGGCTGTTTATGATTTTCTTACTGCAGAATGAAAAAAATTTAATTTTATAAATAAGCAAATTAAATATTATAAAAAACCAAAAACAAAATATTATAAAAAAGTTTTAATAATAATATTAAATAGCAAAACAAAAAGTTACGTCACCAGTTAGCCTTAAATGCTGCAAATGGGCGAAAATCGATGCAGCAAAAAAGCGATCAACTGAAAAGCCATAACAGTTGATTAATTCCAGTAGAAATAGCGGAACTAAAGACAAATAAATGCCAAAAAACTAAAAGAGCCTGGAGTGCAACAACACTAAACGGGGAAAGTGCGAAAGAGGAGCTACCAAGCGCAGTGGTGGCAGGAAGCGAAATGTTGAAATTAAAATTAAAAAGATGAATTACCCGAAGATGTTGACAAGACAAGGCCAACAAACCAGCAAGACAACAACAATGCAGACAAAACAAAAACACAGCGGCATGCATACAAACACAAACACTCACGGCACTCATCATCTACTTGTCTTGCATAGCAGTAAAGTGGAAGCGTATGCCAGCCAGCCAGTTTGTCAGCCAGCTAGTCAACCAGCAGGCAGCAGGCAGTAGGCAGCAAGAAAAGTGGGTAGGCAGCAAATAGGTGGCCGTTACAAGCAGCAAACATATCTCTTAGAAGATATTATTTATTATATTGTTTTTGTTGCAAGCTAACTGCGGTGTGGTCGCTACAAGTTAAAAATGATGAAAAAGTGTTTGTCGATTGGTGAATTAAATTTTTTGACATTTCGCTTTTGACGCTGCCATGAAAGCATGATGTACATACATATGTTGTTGTTGTGCGCCTTTTGTTTTTTGACTGCTGTTGACCTGTCATGTCAAAAATTGGTGTTTAACATATTTTTCAATGTTTAACTGACGTTGAGCGTTTTTTATATTTCGTTTTGAGTTTTTTTGTTGCTTTTCCAATTATTTATCATATTTCTTTGCGCTCCCCTCTAATCAGCTTTAATCCGAAATTTCTGTGAAAATCTTATAACATAAGTTTTCATGCGCTTTATTTTTTTTGAGCGAGAAACATGCATACATACCCCCTTGTTTTTTTTATATAGTTGTTAACCATCATTAGAATTATGTTATATACTCGTATATGTATGTGTGCATATGTATGTTTGTATGTACGACGTTGGCCACACATGTTGTTGCAACAATATTGTTGGCCGCTGGGTATTAGCTTGTTTTCCTTGGCTTATATGTATTACAAGTTTATTTTTTTTTTTTGTGTTTTACTAATTCGAGTTGTGGGTTGTTCTTTCTACCTGGATACGAGTTATAGCCTGAAGGTAATTATGGATTATGAAAATATGTATGTATGTATGTAGGTTATGTGGTATTTGTTGCACATAAATAAAGTTGTAGTGAACAGAATTATGAATACTGGTAAACAGGTACCCCACTAGAAAGAAATTAAAATGGGGATCTCCGGACCATCTCTGCTGAATAAGCCTGTATGATTTCATAATTTCAGATTTTTAAAGAAAATGTTACTTATAAAATAACCTGCTGGAAATAAACTAATCAGAAAGCAACCTACCTGCCAATTTAAAGAAATTCTTTAAGCTTATGGAACAAGGGTTCGTGTTTATTTTTTGCTACTAAGTTAGCAATAAATATTTTTTGGGCTTTAAAAAAACTTTCCATATTTCTTTCAAGACAACAAATTATAAACGGTTGCCACAAACTCATTTCAACTTTTCAACAAATAAAAAACAACAACTTTTATCAATGTTTTTTGTATGATACCACGCGGTGTGCTAAAGATGATCCTAAGCAATCATACACATTTGTGAATAAGCAAAATAAAAAAAAAGTCAAAAATGCAAAACAAAAAACGTAAAAAAAATAATAATAATAATAATAGCACTCAAGTTACACCAAATTCCAATATCCAGCGCCAAACATATGCGAACCATAAATTTTTGAAACTTAAGTGCAAGACGCAAGTCAACGTAAAGTCAAGCCGAAAGCTAAGTCTATGAGAAAATAAATATTAAAAAAAAATATATATATAAAAGTATAACCAAAAAAAGAAGTAAACAATAAAATTGCCAAGTTTCCCTAAAAAAATGGCACAGCTGCGTTAAAGGAAAAGTCACTTAAGTGTCTGAGGTGGCACTACGGTGACGCACATTCTGAAGGTTAAGGTGAAGCTCACAAAATATTGCTTACTTAGGTGAGCACAAAAAAAAAGGAACAAAAAAAAAAATAAAGTATTGTTTATCTGAAAATAAGGCACTGACAAAAGACAATATAAAGTTTTTGTTTGTATAGGTGAAAAAGACAAAAGAAATGAAAAAAACGCAAAGCAAAGCGCGAATAGCGTAAAAAACGGAAATGAAATTTTTGTGAAGACAAAGTGCAAATATAAATAAACACTTGAGGCTGTGGCAACTCGAACAAAATATGAAAAGTATATTTGTGTGCAATAAAGCGCAAATACAAACAAATCCAAAGATTTCAAGGACTCTACGTTAGGCGTTGATTTTAAGCTTTAAACACTTGAGGTATGAAAAATTTTACGCTCAGTTCATTTTCAATATTTCTTTTTCGCTTTAAATTCTTGCAAGTCACGCGTATTGTTTAGCAAAATTTTGTTCAAGTAAGCATGCTTTTAGGCGCATAAAGTGGGATTTTTTGTGTGCGCGTGTGTGTGTGTAGGCAATAGAAGGCGCACGTTAGCGACACCTATTTTTATTAGTAATATAACCATAAAATGCGCTGGAAAGCCGTAGAATATTACTTTGCATGTGTTTAGGATTTTAATGTTGCTAGCAACACACATAAATACAAATTATAATAGATTTGGCAAGCATTGGCTTTCGTCTGTATCTGCAGCAAGCTAACACACAATTCATGCGGTGAACTTAATGGGACTTTAATGCTTGATATGCCACTTTATAAAACCTTTGGGTATTATTTTTATATATTTTTTATGGAATGAGTTTTACAAAGTTATTCTTTTTCCATGCATGTGCAGCGGAAATTTTTGTTTAAAATGAGGGTTTTGAGTTTTTTAGAACATAAACAATATCGTGGAACTTTTCTGCTGCTGTTCGGTGGGCTTTTTGTAAGGTGGGCAACCTCGACATTTCCAAAGTTATCACTATTCAGTCATTGGAGCTTAAGAGGCTAAGAAATCGTATGGATTGCTTATAAGAGTACGTTGTCATCATCTAAAAGAGGCCAAGTTATCCCTTTCCTTACTGCCAAAAGCTCCGAAAGTTTTTTGTTCATTCGCAAAATATAACCCAGCTTTTTCTATTGAAATATTAAGAAGATCGACACTTGTTATTGATACAACGAAAATAAAAAAATGTAGCAGGGTATTTCAGAATGGTGTTCGGGACATTTTTGTTGATCACTTGAAGACTTTTTCAAAAAAATTTCGGGATTTCTTTTCGGGATTATTTCAGGATTTCTATTATGAATTTCTAACTACCATGTGAAACTTTATCAACATCACTTCGTTACCATGTTCCAACTTTTTCGGGATAATTTCGGGATTTTTTTCGGGATTATTTCAGGATTTCTATTATGAATTTCTAACTACCATGTGAAACTTTATCAACATCATTTCGTTGCCATGTGCCAACTTTTTCGGGATAATTTCGGGATTTTTTTCGCGATTGTTTCGGGATTTTTTCAGGATTTCTATTATGAATTTCTAACTACCATGTGAAACTTTTTCAACATCATTTCGTTACCATGTTCCGACTTTTTCGGAATAGTTTCGGGATTTTTTTCTGGACTGTTTCGGGATTATTTCAGGTTTTCTATTAAGAATTTCTAACTACCATGTGAGACTTTTTAAACTTCACTTCCTTACCATGTTCCAACTTTTTCGGGATTATTTTGATATTTTCGGGATCATTTGGAATTATTTATTGCACTTTTTCCTAACCATTTCGGTGCTTGATTGTTTACAGAGCTACCTCGAAAAAATCTTGAAAAAGTCGAATAGCGATCCCGAAAAAATTTCGAAAAAGTCCCGAAAACCGTTCCGAAAAAATTCTGAAATACTCCCAAGAAAGAAAGAAGTCGGCAAGAAAAGTGTGCATGGAAAAAGTTCTTCAGATATTGGGGCATGAAATTCATCGGCTAGCTCGCAACTTAATAATCTGCCTCATACTTTAATTTACGCCTCTATTTCCAGGTCACCATTATTATAACTGCAGGACTTCTTAAAGTTCCTTAAATTCCATATCATAAACAGCTGAGCTACTTTCTTGCAAGAAAATCCAATCGACTTAAGTCATGGCAGACAGAACTTTACTTACATGCCTACCAAACATAAATATACCTACGCAAATAGACAAGTCTAGTTATTATATTTTCATTTATAACATCCGCACTCTTGTTTTATTTCTTTGACGGCGTAAAATACATTAAGAACGTCTGCCACGAATTTAATCGACCTTTGTAATACCACTACCAATGCCAGTTTTGGCTACAACTTGCCGTTGGGAGACGTTGCATGCAAGGTGACAGACAGAGCGCGCTAAAGAAAGCCACAGCTGGCGTGGTGGGCCATAGATGCCGCTAGCATTACATAACGCACATAATAAAACATGCATACATAGAAGAATTTAATATAGAAAAGCTGACACATACACAAATATACATACATACATACATACATATATGTTCACAAGACAAGTTAGAGCTTGCTGCATACAAATGTGAATACGCGAATACACAGCTTTCACGAACGCATCACTCATACGCCATGGCTCACGACAAGTTTTGTGTGCGTTTCTTTTTTGTTGTTGTTTTTTGTGCGCTACAGCTTTACTGCGGAATAAGCTTAAGTAAGTGGCATAATTTGTGTCTGTGGGCGCTATATAAGCGTTCTGCCATGAATTTTAGCACAATTTGCTTTAACTTATTTGTTTAGTGGCGCGATTTGCGAGCCCAAAAACACACAGCTAAATTTGTAAGTAAGTAACTATATATAAAAGATAGAAGAAAAGGCATAGCAGCAAAGCATAAGCGAGACACAAAAAGCGTGAATATATAAAGCCGCGAAAAATGTGAAAATAAGTGAAATTTTGTAGACAACCAAATTTGTTGGCTGTCTATCTGTTGGGCTAATGGTGTTGTCTGTCGACCCAACGCTTTAGGCTAGCGCCAGCTTATTTTCGTATATAGCCAAGCTGCTTTTTTAGTTTGCTGTCGTTTGTTGTAAGCTGTCTGCGTTATTTTGATGGGTTCGCTTTAGTGCTTGCGTGCGCAATTGATTCTGCTGTTTTATGCCTGAATGCTTTGTTACGGCCTGTGGACTCAGACATTTGTTGCTTTTGTGCTAGCACATTTTATGGTAAATTAAATTTTCTTTTGTTGCTGTTTATTGTGTATTTTTTCTTTATTTTTTTCATTATTTCCTTTTTAGCTCCTTTTTTTTTGCTTTTTGGAAATTTCAATGTTTTATTATTTGTGGTATCAAGCTTGGGCTGCCGGCACAGGTTTGACTTTGCGACTTTCTGCTTCACCTGTATTTCTTCACAGCTCACTCCAGCTTAATATTTCATGCCCTTCAAATTTTTGTATGCCTTAAAATCCACATTCTTATTCGCTCATTTACCTGCCTCTCTCTCCTTAGCCTGCCTTCATACTTTCAACATCACCTGAGGTCATTGATTTGTCGCATTAGATTGTATTACGCATTCCTTAGCATTTATTTAATGATCACGGCACTGTGTAAGCTTGCCACTCCGCATTACTTTGCACGTCTTCATTTGAATAAACTTTTAACGCATTCCTCCACTTTCAGCAATTTCCTACCGCTGTTGCCATGACACTATGCCTTAATGTAATACTTTGCCCTAAAGCAGCTGAGTGTATCGTTGCCTTGTTGCTAACTTCTCCTAAGCACATACATAATTTACACAATCACATATGAAGTGGAGCTGCGCAGAATGTATTATGTTGGAATAGTAAAATTTAGAGAAAATTGAGTTTAAAGCCATAAATGTGTATGCAAAATTATGGAGATTGCCCACAAATTTCATAAAAATTCAAAAAAATATTAAAAAATTCGCCTCACCCTAGTATAGCTACATATGTATGTATGCTACTGGTTGCGTATGTAGACCTTTTGTTTTGCAATTTTCATTTTGTTCGTTATTTGCGTAATTTAATAAATTAGTTTAACATAATTGTCAATTCAAGCGTTTTGTTCGCGAATCATTGGCGTCATAGGGCACACCATGGCGTATGAGCAACATTTAGCTAGCTATTGCTAATGTACGTGTATAGAGTAAAAGTGGGTAATATGGACTAGGCGTTTAATATGTGCTACGTGGGTTATATAAAATACCTGTTTACCTCGACTTTCTGTGCTTGAATTCTACGCTTTTATGATTCAGTTTATTTGCCTAAGCTAGAAAGCTTTCTCAGTTTGATTTTAAGGTGAAAGCTAAATTTAAAGTTCGGGGTACGTTCTGGAACTTTATTAGGGCGATTTTTCGTAAAATATTTTTGGAATAATTTTTTTAAATTCTTTAAAGAGAAATAGACAACGTTGATACTTAGCAAAATAGATTTGTTTCATATTATAAATATTTAGTCCCATTAAAAATGCAATGAATTTTTTTTTTTTTTTTATAATAGCTGTTTTTTTTTATTTTTTTACGAAGTATATATTTTAGATTGTTTAGCAAAAAAAAAATTTTATTTTATTTTAATATTGCCATTTACCAATAAAAATATTCCGTTCCATTTAAGCCTAATTTCCTTTACGTTTTTGTTGGTGCGTACAAAAGAGGCACATTAGGTGTTGCTCGTGTTAAGTTAATCTATTCACATACATGAACATAGCAAATTACTCACCTTTGCATCGCTACTTAAATTTGTTTTACCAAAAATTGTTTGCTTTGCAGAAACATTTTTTTTTTTTTTGGAGCGCTGCGTCTTCTGAATTGATTCTTAGCAATTTAATTTGAGCTTCATTTAATCTGCCATTTCAATCTACATTAAGGTCCAATGAACTTTGGAATTTGATAAAGATATATTTTTAAATGAAGTAAATTTTGCACAAGAATGAGGAGTTTTTTTTTTTTGTACCTCACGAGCGGATTATGATCAATTTATGCCTTTGATGCTTGTAGAAATTTGGAAAAGAAATGGCCAAAAATCAGTGTGATTTTCAAGAGTCTTGAGACTTCCACTTTGTAAGGCTAGAATATTGTTGGCTACAAAACTGCAAACTTAAAAATGACTAGGAAATTCTTGACTTGAAAAATTTATTTGAAAAATTTGCTTTACATCCTCAAGCCAAAAATAGATCTTAAACGGAAAACCCAAAGCTGATTATAACTCAATTTTCAAACATACTCGAATTCTCTTTTCATTGCTTGTTGCTAGAGTATGAGGAGATATATGAAAATAAAAATGTTAAAAGCCACATTTCCCAAAGCTAGACCAAAAAGCAAAGCACAATTTTCCGTTTGACCTTAACAAAGCTGCCCGTATATCCAATTAAATCTCAATATTTCTAAGCACAACAAAATTTCTTATTAAATTTTCCAAGAATGCTTTTAAATACGAGATCAAAGTTTTGCAAGCGCCTTTATAAATATTTATAAAAGCAGTGATTGGGTTCAGTGCTATTTGCAGGCTTCCAAATAATATCAGCAAAAAAAAAAATAGAAAACATTGAAGCATTTACATATTGCAGGCCAAAAAAAAAGGCTCAAAGCAACAACAAATTTGTATTTGTATTTTCTTAGCGTAAATGATTACCACTTAAAATGTGCTCGGCTGCCACCTAAAAACCAATTTGGGCTCACAATAATGGGAACATATGTTTTTGCTTTTACAACAAACACCACGCTTTTGTATTTATACGATATGTACACATTGTATTTGTAAACATACATACATATTTATTTATTTGTAACACAGCATATTGATGCAGGAGTGGAAGTGGAAGAAGCAAAAACAAATTGAAATATAAAAGGACAAAAGCGACTTGAACTGGCGTATATTAGCGGCGTGAGAGAGTTAAATGCTATAGATATATGTACATAGGTATGTATGTACAGTTGAATATACTTACATAAATGGACGCCCAAAAAAACGCCCCAACAAAAGGAGGCAAACAAAAAAACAATTTCGAAATAAAGCTCACTTGCCTATTTAAATAAACTCACAAAAAGCAAGTTGAAAGCATTTGCCAAAAAGGAGAACGCTTTGAAAAGAAGCTGCATTGGTTGCGCACAGCAAATAAACCCACGATGCTACCAAAAGAAATGTGCAAAGAAAAGGAAGGTCCTTGTAGAAAGTAAATAAAGCAGGCGTGCTCAATGTAGTGGGATATTTTAATTTTTGGTTCTAGCAGACATTGGACACACGTAAGCTCATGCGCTACAGTTCCAAGGAATGGCGTGTACGTGCCTACATAAGCCTTTCAATTGATGCAATGTAGTTTCGTTTCACTGGACGTTAAGGACTCTTATTTGCAAGCAAAAGGAACAAAGACATAATCTGACTACTTGTGTGTTTGCTTTTAACTCAGTTTTTTGGAGCATTTGCACGAAAATGTTGTATTGTGTTGAGCCTGTTTTCGTGTACATTATGGGAGCGCTTTTGTTTGCTGAAATGTAATTTTTGTTGTTGTTGTCGTTGTATTTTTACTAATTTATATTAGGGTGCTTCAAATTTATTTTTAACGATTTGTTTGCAGAACTAAATGGTATTTTATTTAAAAGAAAATTCAAAGAAGAAATTTTTCCAAAAAATTAATTTTCAGTTCAAATAAAATTGAACTAAGAAATAAATTTTAAAAATTTTGTATGCTTTCATGCTTTTTAAGATTTTGAAAAAACCCAATTTTTTAGTTGGCATAATTTTTAATTTTTTTTTTTTTTTCAGTACAAATTTCATCCACACTAAGCTAAGAAATATATTTTTTTTTTTATTGTTGTGTTTCCGAAAGTGTGAAAATACGAGTTTTTCTGGAAAGATTTTCAGTCATCCCTTGTCAAACAACCGATTTCTTTGTTAAGCCATCATCAGTCTTCTTCTTCGTTCTGATGATGGCACAACACCGAAATCGTTAAACGCAAAACCAAAATTGACAAGGGATGACGAAAAATCGTTTCAGAAAATTTTTTTTTTGCGAACCACCCTAATATCCTTTGCCTCTAAGTCACAGCATAGCGCTTTGCATTATATCGCAAAGAACTTTCGCTTGTTTTTTGAGCAAAACTGAAAGACGTTTTATGCCGCAGGCCTAGCACGCACTCAATTTGAAGGCCGGCGAGGGTGGCAATTGCGTCAAAATCTGCTGCGCATTGTCTAGCCCTGCACAATGGCGTTATTTTATGTTCATTTTTAATGCTAAAATAAACAACAATTCACATGTACGCCAAACACTTGTTCTCAAAATACCATTACACATCCAAAATGAGTACTTAGTCAACCGTTAGAAAGTAAAAAAGGCAGGATTGCATGCAAACTGTGCTAACTTCATGGTCTACTACCAAGGCGGGGCGGCATTCATGCTGTGCACAGTGGAATGTTATTGTAGAAATTTTGAATAAATATTTCTTCATAAAGCGTGCTTTCAGTTAGAACAGTCTACTTTTGAGGTGGTGACAACAAAATTTTCTTTTGCAATTTTAAATCGACTGGGAGTGACGGAAAAAAGTTTTTTTTACTATTTTTTTTTTTATTTTTGTATATTAAAAATTTCATTATTTCGACAGTTTTAAAAACCTCTACATTTTTTTTAATTTCTTCAATTAAATAATACAAATTTTTAAAAGTATAGAAAAGTAAAACATCTATTAAAAATGTTTTCCCCATTTCTACCCACTGTACCTCCAGTATTTCGCTTACCCACCTTCATACATCCTCCCCCTTGCAGTTACATATAATGCCATTAAACACCTATTCGCGCTGTTCGTATAACCCATTTCCATCGAAACCATTCCCTTTGCATGTTTCTTTTTTTTTTTTTGTTTGTTATTTGTCGCGCCGACACATTTGTATCTCAATTCGTCTGCCCGTCTTCCTTGTTTCTCATTTTCGGTAGCTTATTGAAAATAGCCTGCGTGCGTTCGTTGACTTCATAATGTTGATTTTGACGCTGAATTTGAATTAGATTTGTTGATGGGCGTTTTTTGTACACCCCCAAACTTGTGGCTCTTGAGCTCCAATGGCTAGATAGCGCCAATGTACCTTGCATTCCCTTGTAGGTATGTTTTGCATGAGCGCATGTTCTTGTCTAACTCTAAATGAGGGTGCATATTTTATCCCTTTTTATGAGTTTCTATGCTACAAATTTTTTTTGTTACTACTTTTTTTTGCTATTATCATTTCTTCTTCTACCCTTTTTATTACTCTTCATTATTATAGTGCAAAAAAAAACATATTTTTTTTGTTTTCCATGCAATTTGTATTTTTTACGATTTTCATTTGTACTTATTATTGTGAGCTGCTGAATAGCTACTGCAGTGTCATAGTTCGCATGCTTTGGGATTTTTTTTTTTGTTTTATTTTTGTTTATTTAGTAAGGGTCAGTAAATTTTTGCACAAACGCAAAACAATTTTCTACTCGATTTATCCCTTTCATGGTCGATATTTATTTGCCATTTTCCTTTTTTTAATATATCAACGCCTGAAAAATTTTGCAATTCTTTCTCTGCTTTGTCCCCTTTCACCTTTGCCAGTCACACACTATAAATTGCTATGGGTTGTCCTCATGCCTTGGCATTCTGTGAATATTTACTTGAGCCTCACTACTGTCAATATCCTCGTTCCTTCTTCTGAGCCTTTTTTATTTGTACTTCATAAATAAATAAATAAATATATGCCTGGTTCAAGATAAAATGCCAACATTACATAGCATCAAAGAATATACTAAATACCTCCACATACATTTTTAAACACATAACGTACCCACTTCAACCCTCTAAGTCTTCTTATACTTGCTTCTACTTTGTCTGTGTTGACATTCGCCCTAGTTATATTTTGTTGTTGTTACATCACCTCAATCCTCAGTCATGTCTGTTGGTCATTCCATCGCGTGCACTCTTATCAATAAATAAATTCTGAATATTATTGATTTTGTTTACTTATTTTGCTCTATATTTCAATTTGTTTTTACGTTTCCCCTTTTTTAATGACATTCTTAGTGAAAGATGCTGAAAATATTTGTATTTGATAGAAATTTAATGAGTTTACTTTTCCCTCACCATTTATTCACTATAAGTCATCGTGAAGTAAGACAGGTGACGCCAAATGAACAGCTGTTTAATTTTTTTTTCTACTTTTTTCTGCTTTTTATTGATTTTCAAATGTCAAATTTTTGTCAAATCCAACAGATATTTTGTTCAAACATTCAAACTCACGATACTCCATGAATTTTTGGTTCCCAACCTTTGACCTTACGATCCTTGCCAGCCGAAGCAACCAGATTAGACTTGGGGGACCACGACATACTATGAACAGCTCCTGAATGTGCACTAAGGGAAGCTTAACAAGGCTGCAACTTCAGTGTCCACTTAGTTTGCATTTGGAATGCAAATCCTGTGTTTTTACCGCGGTGTTCACTTAATTTACCAAAAATGGTCTAGCAAATACGCGGTCCAACTTCTTTGCGTTCAATGTATGGATATATTACATATTATTCAACAAAAAAAGAATAATATGATATAATTTGAAAAATATTTCTGTTTTGCTTCTGCTTATTTGTAAACAAACCAATGCGATTTGACAAACTTTTGACATCTGAAACAAAATTTCAACAACAACAGCAAACACACGAAGCTTCTGACGACGCAACCTGTATTTATAAACCTTGCTATAAGTGTTACAAGCTTGGTGTGGACACTTTGCGCTTAGTTTTCTTTTTTTTTTTTGCTTTTTTCTTTTTTTGTTTTGTGTTGTCATCTTACGGATTTATGTGTTAGAGTTTTCACTCAAAATTTATGTCAAATGTCAGTTTGTTTTGTAGTTAAGACTACAACTTGACATTGATTGAGTGAATGATTGATGCATTATTAGGTAATGACAAATAAGTTGATAGCAAATTTGTACAAAATTTGAGTGATGTGCAAGGTTTTATTAAAGATTTCGTTGAGAAGTGGTAATATTAGCCAGTTTATACATAGATCAATGTAACTTTAAAACTTTAAGATAGTCCTGTTTGAGTAAAGTATGCATGATTTCGAATGATGTTTTTTTATTTCCCAACCTGCGAGATTTCTTCAGCAGATAAATTTTTGCCTGTTCTGTTAACCTATAGGCTTTCAGAACAATGGTTTGTTTGGCATCTAAGCTGCTATTTCTAGTACCCACTATCTATTGGCATTGTCATTGATAATGTTGTATTTGTTTTTACGAATTAATTCGGTTTTTTAGAAAAATGTTTATATGACCGCATTAGAGCTTAACCCGACACTGTTTTTTGGGTTTGTGAAATTATGCCGCACCTAAATGCTTATTAAAAATAATTTTAAGCCAGCCATTTACCTTATCTAATTTTCAATTTTTATTTAGTACATTAAAAAATCTACTATACATTTTGATGGCAGAAGTCAGTAATAAATTAGCTAGCATACAGAAATTTAAGTTTTCCGTTTTTTTTTTTGGTTGTTTCAAGGCGTTGCAGTACTCAGCTGCCACACATTTTTAAAACAAAAAAGCATAGACAAAAGTTATTCAATAAAACAAAGTAATAACAATTTCCTATGTATTTTCTCTAAAAACTAGTGCATGCTGAATATTCACAGCCAAGCAATTTTAACAAAAAAAAAAAAAAATTCGCCCCAACATTCATTTCAAATTGACCAGCTTTCGTTGACCAGCGAATGAATGCCTAATGCCTCTCAAACTAATAATAACAATCTATCGGTATTTTAAGGCAATCACATTGATGCTTCACCTTTAACGGCCTTACATCCTTACAACATTCGGAATAGCTTGGATATGGTGTCCTCTTACGTGGCCCGCAATGTTTTCTATCTATGCCACATGTCGGCGGAAATCGCACATCACGACAACCCGCCCAAGTAAGTCGCGCACATTTGCTTTCTAAACGATTTCTGCATAACATTTGCAATTTGCAATATCTTAAATCTGAACATAATGGTATTTGTATTGGTGGTTTTCTACGTTCTGGCAATGGATGTTTCGCTTTATCATGACAGCATAGACGTACGGGATACATAAATAATTCGCCAAATTCGGCCCATGTTTGTTGATATTTGCGTTTGTCTTTGTCGCTGGGCTTATAGTAGAGATCATCGAATCGTGGATGTGCCCATTTGCATGCAGTTTTACAACATTTTTTCGCTTCCTCTGAAACATCGATTTTAGGCCAACAATTTTTACCCGGTTTTCTTGTTATGCCGCAAGTGCGTGGTGGTGTTTTACATCTTATTAGGCCAAATTTGATCACTATATTACTTAGATCTAGTCTCGATTGACGCTTGCATGAAACTCTGGTGCTCTGGTTGCGTACAATTTCGTATATTTTTGTTGGTATTTGATTTGTTATATTTGCGCAACGAAATGTTGAAATTAAGTGGGACATAAAGCACATATTGTTGCTTTTTTTTTTCTTAGTGGTGGGCACTGGCTTCCTGGAATATTGGAATACACTTTTTCTTGAATTTATGTCTTAAAAATAAGCAAAAAAGAATTCGCATTGAAAATTTTGTATTTATTTTTTTTTTTTCTTCTTTTTTATATGCGTATTGTTTTTTTCAACAATGTAAACATAAACGAAATTTGAAAGAAAACTGTCATATTTGTATTGCCATGCCAATGGGAGTTCAAAAAATTCCATAGTGGTGAAATTCAATTACGTTATTGAGGGTATTCACAATGCTGGCTGAGATTATATCTACGTCTTGCGTAAATCTCAAACTCAAATATATGCGCTCAATGGAAAGTTTTACGTGAAAACATAGTCCACATAGCCACTTCACTGCTATATTAGGCCGCTACCTCTACTAACCCAAAACATTTTAAAAACCTCACGACAAATCTTCGAAAACTCCAATCTAAAACAACACCACTTTCCCTCTTTGAACTTGGTTTAGAACTCATAAAAAAATATCCATATTTATGACTCAGATGCAACTCAAAGCTCAGCCACATAAAAACTTAGCACTCAACGAAAGCGAAACTTAAATGCCAAGTTATTTATGTTTTTGGAATGAAACAAAAAAAAAAACGCGCAACATCCCAATGCCTATGAGAGACACAAACTCTACAAAACTGCCAACAATAACAACAACAAGAAAAGTGAAACACAATTCAAATATATTTATGT